>JBAWJQ010003849.1:0-281184 GCA_037783105.1 Bactrocera zonata
TTGAAACACGATAAATAGTTAGGGATGCGCAATTTTAAATTACCCCAATTACCTGTCGCGAGAAATACTTGTAAATTGTCCGGTAACGAAAAAGCGTGCGTTCGGTTCAACGGTTCGAAAAACAATAGCTTCTTTATTTCACTTAATCTAATTGCTAAGCCTAACTTAAAACTAACGGCTTAAAGTAGTGGTAATCTAAATATGTATTAAAAAAGGGGTAAAAATGATTATCTTCAACTTATGTTCAATATTGTAATAGATTACGTTGAGGTAAGTAAGGTGAGTATTACAAATGGATTATTAAGGTAAGTATACAATAGATTTTCTTAATTTAATTTTTAACAATTCAATATTTTTATAATTTTTATAATTCAATGTTTTATAATTCATTTATTAATTTTATTTTAGGTATAACTTTGTAGATATGTCGCTTGACGCAACACCGGCCACCTTGACAGGATTAATTTCCTTCAACCTCCATTGGAAGCAAGGCCAGCTTGTGAATGGGACGCTTAATTGTGCCCGCCTTAGTCGCCACGTCTGCGACTCGCACCTTGCCGTCTTGCCCTTCGACGGTGGCGACGACGCGGCCGAGTACCCACTGCTGTGGCGGCACGTTGTCCTCGTGGACGAGGACGAGGTCGTTGAGCTGCAGATTGCGAGTGGGGTGCAGCCACTTGTTGCGTTCCTGAAGTCCCGTCAGGTATACTTTGGACCACTGTCGCCAGAACTGTTGCTTGAGACAGCAAACAAGTTGCCATCTCTCGCAACAACGAACTGGGTCCACTGGCACTTGCTCTGGAGGTAATGCTCGTAGGGAGCACCCTATCAGCAGATGCGCTGGGGTTAATGCCTCGCCGTCGTTGGGGTCCTGGCTCAACGGTGTTAGGGGCCGAGAATTGAGGATGGCCTCCACTTCTGCCAGTAGGGTTGACAGTTCCTCTGCGGTCAGTAGCGCGTTGCCGATTACGCGAACGACGTGATGCTTGGCGGACTTCACCGCGGCTTCCCATAACCCGCCGAAGTGCGGCGCCCGCGGTGGTATAAAGGTGAAGCTGCACCCTTCGTCTGCTGCGAATCTCTGCAGTTCTGGGCCCATTGCTAGAAACGCCTCTTTCAGCTCGCGCAGCTTGCGGTCGGCGCCGACGAAGTTGGTGGCATTGTCGCTGAATATCTTCGTCGGCATCCCTCGGCGTCCAATGAACCTTTTTAGGGCGAAAATAAATGAATTAGAAGATAGGTCCGAAACTAATTCTAAATGTACTGCTTTCGAAGTGAAGCAAACGAAAACTGCAATGTATGTTTTTACGGGTGGTCGACCGCGTATTTTTAGAGTTGTGTATATCGGACCACAAAAATCTACGCCACATATAAGAAAGGGCCGTAGTGCTCGAAGTCTTTCGGCTGGCAAATTTCCCATTATTTGGTTTTGCAACTTCGGCTTGTAATGAAAACAATGTACACAGTTTCTTACGGTTCTACTGCAAGCTTCTCGGGCATTAATTAGCCATATGCGTTCTCGAAGAAGCGCAACCAACGCTTTAGCCCCAGCGTGGTGATTTCGAATATGCAGGAACCGTAAATACGTTATAACGAAGTGCGAACTTTTATTTAATAAAAGCGGAAATTTGGCATCGTATGGGAGAGGTGCATTTAATAAGCGACCTCCTACTCGGATTAGTTTGAACGACAGCGACTTATCCGAGTACTCATGCAAAAACGGGTTGAGTTTTTGCAAGTTTGCGGGTAGGGTGGTGCCTTTATGCAATTTTTGAATAACATCCGAAAATTCGGAATGTTGGACCACCTGTGCAATTTTTAGAAAGCTCAAGTTTAGCTCTTCTGAAGTCAGATCTTGGCCTCTGGAGGATTTTGGTGGTCGCCTGATCCATCGTAATATATAAGCGACCACACGAAGCAATTTTTTATGAGAAGAAAATTTTTCAATAAGGTCCAATATTGAATTTTTCTCAGTAGTCGAAAGTAATGTAAATGTATTTTTCTTCTTCTCTAATGCTTCGTCTTCTGGTGAGAGCTGGAAGTGGTTATTAATTGGCCATAATGCAGGGTCTTCTAGGAGGAACTGTGGACCGCCAAACCATATTGAATTATTTAATTCGTCCACGTTACAACCCCGAGACACTTGATCCGCAGGATTTTGTTTCGTTGGCACATGTCGCCAATGTACTTTGTCAGTCAACTCTTGGATTTCGGACACTCTGTTTGCGACGAAGGTTTGTAGTGAAGATGGATGTGTTTTAATCCAATGTAAAACGATTTCAGAGTCTGTCCAAAATGTTATATTTTCGAAACGTCGACTCAACATAGGCGCTACTCTTGACCATAATTTCGAAAGAAGATGTGCTGCCGAGAGCTCAAGACGCGGAAGAGATTTGGTCTTCAGCGGAGCCACTCTAGACTTTGCAGTAAGCAGCATGCATTTAATACCACTAGCAGATTGGCTTCGTATGTATATGCAGCATCCGTACGCCCTTATTGAGGCGTCGGAGAAGCCATGTATTTGGCAGATGGCACTCGACTCAACGTTTACGTAACGAGGAATGCTTATAGATGAGAGCTGCATTAGGTTGGCTTTAAAGTTCTGCCAGCTAGTGTCAAGGCGCAATGGAATCGACTCATCCCAATCTAGTTTTTGGATCCAAAGCTCTTGCAATAAGATTTTTGCTTTGGTAACTAGTGGGGCTAGTAATCCAAGAGGATCGAAAAGGCGAGCAGAAACTGACAATATGTTTCGTTTAGTGGCTCGCAGATCATTAAAATTGTCATCTAAAACAAATCGAAACAAATCCTCTTTCGGCAACCAATGGATTCCTAACGTTTTAGTGGAACTTTTGTCATTGAAGCTTAATGACTTTTCAGTGCAATCACTGTCGAAAAATTTAGGGTGGTTCGAAAACCACTTCGTTAAGGAGAATCCTGCCGAGTTTAATATTTTAATTACCTCACTTCTCAAAAGATCTAGAGACTCAAAACTTTCGGACCCTGTTAATAAATCATCAACATAAAAGTCTCTTTTGATGGCCAATGAACCGAGTGGATATTTCATTGTATTGGCATCACTGAGCATTTGCAAACACCGTGTTGCGAGAAATGGAGCAGGCGCAGTGCCGTATGTTACGGTGTTAAGACGAAAAATTTGAATTTGCTCAGAAGGATGCTCTCTCCACACAATAAGTTGACAATTTCTGTCTTCTTCATGCATCATTATTTGACGGTACATTTTAGTAATGTCCGCTGTTAGTGCATACTTATGTAATCGAAAACGAAGAAGAGTTGAATATAATTCTTCTTGGATGGTTGGACCTACCATCAAAAGTTCATTCAACGCTATTTGAGTTGAAGATCGACTCGAAGCATCAAATACAACACGTAATTTGGTTGTTGTGCTCTCGGGCCTTAAAACGCATTGATGCGGAATGAAGTAGTGTGGCTCACTCGGGATCTTATTGTTCGTTGGGCTCATGTGACCCAAGGCTCTATATTCATTCATAAAGTCCAGATACATTTTGCGAAGTTCTGGATCTTTTAATGTCCTTCTCTCCAGGGCCTGAAACCGCCGAACTGCGGTTTCATAGGAGTGACCGAGTAACTTACGGTCAGCTTTAAAAGGCATTCTGACTTGAAGCCGTCCTGAAGGCAATACTTGAGTAGTATTAACGAAAAAATTTTCACACTGTTGTTGCTCTGGTGTGAATTTGATGCCATTTGATTCTGAAGGTAATTCTTCTAGAGCCCAAAATTTTTGGACTACTGAATCGATTGACGTTAAGTCTTCTTCAGCTTGGCATAATGTACTATGTAATCTGGGAGGAGAACTTATATTACTGGCGTATTTGCCAGACACAATCCATCCTAAAAGGGTTTTCTGAAGTGTTGGTTGGTTAGGACCATTTTTAATTTGGCCAACAGCTAAAAGGTCGAAAAATGTTTCAGCACCCAATAGGATATCCACTTTTTTAGATTTGTGGAATTCTGGATCCGCCAATTCAATATTGTGCGGAATTTTCCAGCCACTAACATTGATGTTATGGTCTGGATGATTTGCCGAAATGCATCGCATTACCCAGAATTCCGCCGAAAATTCAAAATTATTTAACCGGGACTTGACAAACGCGCTTAGTTTTGACCCCACTTTTGTATTGGAATTGCCAATTCCTATTACACTTAATGTTTTATGCTGACGTCGAATCCGCAACTTTTGTGCCAAGTCCTCCGTCATAAAGTTGACCTGGGAGCCTGAGTCCAGCAAGGCTCTCGCAGGCAGGTAATCTCCGCAGCTGGTCCTCACTAAAATTATTGCTGTTGCCAACATGACCCGATCCGGCATACTGGCTGTATGCATGGCATGTGTGGTGGATGGTTGCGGATGAGGTGCAGCGGGGAAAGAGACTGGATATTGGTGCAACAGTGTGTGATGCGATCGATTGCACACACGACATCGATCCGCTCTGCATTTCGAAACGGTATGTCCCTTACGCAAGCAATTTATGCATAAGGGTACCGATTTGACGAACTCGAACCTCTGCTGCACCGGAAGCGCCTTGAAGGTGGGGCAGGCAGTCAAATGGTGATCCCTCGATTTGCACTGTTGGCAAAGAGGCTGCCTCGTATTTGCAGCAACCAGCGCCGATTTGGTCCTGTCCATCTGTTGTTGTTTCCCATGATGCGCACTGCTTGTAGGTATGGGCTTCGTCCTAGAGTGTGATGCTCCTTCCGCTGACAGCTGCTGGTATCTTCGATTTAAGGTGGCCTCACAGTCCTTCCACAGTGGCAGTTTGTCATAGTCCAGCGCTTCTTCCCATTTGGATCGGGTGGCAGGGTCAACCTTTGTCATTACAATATGTATGATTATTGCGTTCGTTATTTGTTTTTCATCGCCCAGCGATAGCAATGAATCATATACCGCGGACACTTCGTCAATCATTGAACGCAGGGAAGGCGCAGAAGGCTTTGGGATTGTTGGCAGCTCAAAAAGTTTAGATATTGTATTGAAAAATATCAAACATTTATTATCATAAACTTTTTTGAGACTTGCCAACGCTTTCGGATAATTTTCATCCGACATCTGGAACGCTTTAACTGTTCCCAGAGCCTCTCCAGATAGACAATTTACCAAATGGTTAAATTTTTCTATATCTGGGATATTTGGATCGTTATGAACCAAGCTCTCGAACAAACTCATAAAATTTTTGAATTCGGAATACTCTCCCTTGAATTTCGGCAAATTCATTTTAGGGAGCCTTGAGCTGTGAGAAGCTACAAAAGATGTTTCGGCAAGTGAATTTTTATTTTTTGCTAAAATTGACTTAATTATGGACTTCGTTTCAACGATTATGTCCTCTAACTCCCCTCGGGCCATGTCGTCCTCATCAATTTCTTCAATCTTTGATTGGCATTTCATCAATTTTTCACTATGTGAATTTAATATATCTAAACGACATTCCAATTCGATTGGATCTAAAGACATTGTCTTTTCAAGAAGGCCCGTTTTAATGCGCAAAATACTACTCTTCGCAACCGTTCTTTGACGTCTTAACGATTTTAAGTCCGTCAACTCCTTACTTGGAGACAGGCTGGCGAGAGTTGGCTTTGGCTTGCTCATTTTGCTTGTTTGAATAAAATTTCCGAAAACAGACTATAACGGTTGGCAACAAATATACTGAGAATCGATAACGAAAACGAAAAATAAATGCTGACTCCCAAATATACGAAAGCCAAACTAATAGCAATAAAAGTTGGCAACAAATATATTTGGAATCGGTGACGAAAACGAGAAAAAAATAATATCGATTCTCAAGTATACGAAAGCCGAACCGATAAATGCGCAAAATGAGCAATAGCACAAAAAAAGTAATTTAATCCGAAAATGTTCGAACGAAAATCGACAAAAATTGCGAAAAAACGACCGATAATTATAAACCGGAGGGTCCCCCTTGCGGTGGTGAATCGCGGTTTCAATATATTTTTATTATATGGCTGATCGAGCCTTTAATTACTGTTTTATTGAAAATTTTTTTTTTTTTATAATTCTCTGGAGGGTCCCTTGGGTGGTGAATCGCAGAGAATTTTAAATTGTTATAAGCTGGAGGGTCCCCCGAGGGTGGTGAATCGCAGCTTTTAATTATTTAATTTATTGGTTGTACAAACCATTAGTTATAGTTTTTTATTTCTCGCAGATCGAAAAAATTGCGAAAAACGAGATAATTTAATTTGCAATTAAAAATTGTTCACCTTTATTTCAAAATAAAGGGCTACCGCAAAATCCCAAAATCCCTTTGATTCACTTCAAATTTATACATTTAGATGTAAACATACGTGGGGTTCAATTGTATAATATATAATATATGTATATATTGTTATATATGTATGTATGTAAGAATGTCAATATAGTGAAAAAAAGGGAGAGCCAAAAATTGAAAGTGTGCACTTTGTTGTTTATTTGAATTTTCGTTTGTTTGCACCACTTTCAATAATCCGCACTCGTTACCTGGTGCGTCGGCTGTTTGCCGGCGCTCACTTCCCTTTTGCACAGAATGCAGCGGCAGCTCATTCCCACGACGGCAGCGGCGTTGATGGCAGCGGCGTTGATGGCAGCAGCGGGTTGATGGTAGTAGCGACGATGGCAGCAGCGGCGACGATGGTAGCAGCGGCTTGATGGCAGCAGCGAAGTGATGGCAGCGGATTGATGGCAGCGGGTTGATGGCAGCAGCGGATTGATGGCAGCAGCGGCTTGATGGCAGCAGCGGCAGAGTGACGGCAGCGGATTGATGGCAGCAGCGACGTTGTGGCAGCAGCGAAGTGATGTTGTAAAAACTGGACACTTTGCGGTATAATCTTGCGGAGTCTTGTAGCGGCACTGGATGCGGTAACTTTTAGTGGTACGGCACAAAAGGCGGTAGATACTAGCGGCACTTCACTGTCTAGCGTTTTTTTTTTTTTTAATTAGCGTTAGACCGGCACTTTTAATTTTAATAATTGTTATTATTTTTTCACGGTACTTTCATGTGAAACTGTTTCAAACGCTTTGGTGGAATTTTTTTTTTGAACCACTGTACCTACCGTTTCCCAGTTTCCTTACACTTATGTATGTTTTGTTTGTCTCTTTTTCAGGTAAGCACTTCAGCACGCACTTGTACGTACATATGTACGTTTTAATATGGTAAGAAAGCGGGAGTTAGTACAAATGTATATATGTATTTATGCATATGATTTTTTTTTTTTTTTTTTCGCAACCACACTGCACGTTTTTTTTTCTCCTTATTTCCTTTTATTCTTGTTAGAAATTTGGTAGCACAGGTAAGTAGATAATTTTTTCTTAGTTTTTAGCACACACTCTGTATCACGTATGTATTGTAGTTATGTATATAAATTTGAATGTATATTTTATTTATTGCAGGTTCCCCTTTTTTTCAATTTCCTTTGTTTCGTTTTTCACTATTTGCTGCTGTACATATCCCTTCACTCACTGTATATCGGGATCACTCCACTTTTAAACTCGCACCTTCACTTTATGTCGGTAAGTATCACTTTTTTTTTTTTTATGTATATGTATATGCCTTGCTTTTTCGGCTTTTTTTTTTTATTTTAGGTGTTTAACTATGTATGTATATAACATATATATTATTTATTTTATATATTCGGAACAGGTAATTGGTTCGAAATAATTATTAAGTCACTGTTAACTGTATTTCAGTTTAGAACAAATTTATTTTTTTTTTTTAATTTTTTAATTACGCACTAGTCCCTGCTCGGGCGCCATGAAAAGTTTCAAGTGTTTTTGAAACACGATAAATAGTTAGGGATGCGCAATTTTAAATTACCCCAATTACCTGTCGCGAGAAATACTTGTAAATTGTCCGGTAACGAAAAACGTGCGTTCGGTTCAACGGTTCGAAAAACAATCGCTTCTTTATTTCACTTAATCTAATTGCTAAGCCTAACTTAAAACTAACGGCTTAAAGTAGTGGTAATCTAAATATGTATTAAAAAAGGGGTAAAAATGATTATCTTCAACTTATGTTCAATATTGTAATAGATTACGTTGAGGTAAGTAAGGTGAGTATTACAAATGGATTATTAAGGTAAGTATACAATAGATTTTCTTAATTTAATTTTTAACAATTCAATATTTTTATAATTTTTATAATTCAATATTTTATAATTCATTTATTAATTTTATTTTAGGTATAACTTTGTAGATATGTCGCTTGACGCAACAAATATGTTGCGACTTCATTACAATTCGATTAGAAGTAAAGACATAGTCTTTTCGAGAAATCCCGTTTTTATGCGCAAAATGAAAATGTGAAAATTTGACAAGAAACTGACCGTATTGTAATATTTTATTGATTTTTGATTTCCAGTTTGCAACATACGATGAATAAAAATTTTGCTCCTTAATGTATAGATAAGAATGCTACTGCAAGCAAATACCACAATCCTATTTTAATCTTTGATATACGTATGTGTGTATACAAGTATATACGTATTTTAATAGTATATAATATGATATACTATATGTAATAAATATATAGTAATTACCCGTCTGAAGAACAACAAATCGGCCTGCCCGAAGGATGTCCGGTCGAGTTATTTAAACACGGCGGCGAAGAACTGGTAAGGAGCATACATTAGTTTCTTTGTAGAATATGGTCGGCCGAAAGCATGCTCGACGACTTTTTCATTCTACTGCTGGAGAAAATAATTCGAGCTGCAGGACTGAATCGAGAAGACACAATCGTTTATAAGAGGGTACAACTGTTGCTTTTATATGCGCGCCGTTAGTTCTACTTTCTCCAGACTGGATAAGGAAGCGAATCAAATGGGTCTGGTAGTGAATTAGGCCAAGACGAAATTTCATCAAAACAAACAGAGAAAACACTCGCACTCGCGACTATTTTGGAACAAGAATTAACACCAACAACATTGTCAGCATTGGAATCCAACGCAGAATAACTCTTATCAAGAAACTCTTTACGTCACTCATTATTCCCGTCCTGCTATATGGGGCAGAGGCATGGACGATTACAGCATTTTATGAGTTGACGTTCCGAGTTTTCGAGAAAACGATTTTGTGGAAGCTTTATGGTCCTTTGCGCATTGGCAACGGCGAATATCGCAGTACGAGATATACGACGACATTGACATAGTTCAGCGAATTATATATTATATTCGACATACTATACATATGTATGTACATACATAGGTACATATATATTCGTACTGTTGTATGTTGTGCACTTTAGTATCCAGCTAGATGTTGTGCAACGCCGATGCGTGTACTGTTGTTTTTAGATGATTTTGTGGAACACGAGCCCACTCTGCTATGTGAAGTACATCTTCGCTGATTACGACTACATTTTGATCCTTAACAAAACCGCAAGCTCGAAAAAAGTTTTTAATAGTCGATTTACTGATATTTGTCCAGGCTTTATGAGCAATATTCACTGCATCATAAATCAAAATGGAATAATCCATTTTTTCCTCGATGCATTCAAGCAGTTTAACGACAACTTCTTTACGGTACAATGTTTTGAAACTTTTGATTATGCCTTTGTCGAGTGGTTGCAAAACTGAAGTGGTGTTAGGTGGGAGAAATTCAGTCGGGCGGTGCAATTCTCAATAAATAATAAAATCTTTCTATTTTGTTTTATCATTTGTTGGTTCACCAATTGTAGCCATTCAAGAAATAAATTACGTGTCATCCATGACTTTGAATTTGCACGATAAAGCATAGGGAACGTCTTGATGTTTTTAAAGCATCTGGGTTTCATGGATTTACCAATCATTAATGGTTTAAATTTTTCTGACCCATCTATATTTGCAGCAAGCAACAGAGTAAGACGATCCTTGCTCAATTTGCCACCATGACAACTTTGGTATTTTAAAGACAAAGTGCGATCAGGAAGACACTTGTAAAAAAGACCCGTTTCATCCGCGTTGAAAATATTCTTGTGCTCATAATTCTCTATTAACTTTTGAATGTTTTCTCTCCATTGAACGCACACTTCATCATCAACGGCCGCGCTTTCACCGCAAACTTTTTTGAAACTTACATTATTTCTCTTCTTGAAATTGTCCAACCAGCCATTACTTGCGTTGAATTGTGTTAAGCCCAATTTTGCGGCATACACCTTTGCTTTTTCTTTTAGTAAATGTCCTCCAACTGGAATAGTATTAGATTCTCGGCATTGCAAAAACCAAGTGAGTACTCACTTTTCTAATTCCGGGTATTCTGGTAATTTTTGGTGCTTACGTTTGGTGTTTGAGGGCAAACCCAAATACAGATCACTTTTTTTCAAAATTGATGTGATAGTAGATGGCGCAAAACCGAACCTTTTCGCAATTTCTACTTGTTTTTCACCATTTTTTACGGCAAGAATAATTTCTTTTTTTTTTTTTAATTGGCAATATTTTGCACTTACGAGAACTTGACATCTTGCGTCCTAATTGATACTAATCTACGCTAGTTGCAGAAAACAAAGCAAAACTTATGAATAAGCGTAACTGTAAAATAATAACGGTTAAAAAACGTACTATGTTTTCGTCACGTACGGTTTTTTGTGAAAAAAAAATACGAGTTGTAGAGGCTTTTGATACACAATTTTCAATTTTTGTCTCAAGAAAAATACGAGTTATCAAAGGGACCGAAATACATGCATTTTTCGTGAATTTTTCTAGGGACCGAAGAAATACTATGAAATATCAAGGTTTTTCACTTATCGAGGTTACGACTTATCGAAGTTTCACTGTAATTGATCGTAATGCGAAAAAAGTGTGCGAAAAGGTTAAAAATATTAGAAAAATGGATAGCGGCACGATTCCGATTACTTTGGCGGAGTGGTAAAAGAACCGAAATTCAGTATAAATGGGGTATGTACGGATAGGGGAGCTTCTCCAGAGGAGGAATATCCAAAAATAATGTAAAAATAACTATTAATTTTTAAAATATTTACGTTTAAAAATTCAAAAATTTGCACTGGGAACACATGTTATTTCTCTATGTTTCACTAATTTTTTTCACGTTTTTTACTATGTATATTCAAATATACACTCTAAGCATAGAAATAAGTTCACATTTCACATTTATTTTGTAATTTTTCAAGTAAATTTAGTAATTTAAAAATCACTTGTCAAATTTATGGCTGAAAAGTTCAGAGTGCTTATATTTACGAGGAAAACCAGCATTGCCACACCTTAAAAACCAAAAGTGAAGGATTTTTCAGCGTTTCACAGCGTTTTCTTTGTTTGTACTTTCGAGTGATTCTTTTTCTTTATTAACTATAAAAAACTATTAAGAAGATTTTTCAAGCTAAAATTGAATATGTGAACACTTTTCCATATACATATTATACATACATATATGAATATATGAATATGTGATTTATATTTAAAAATACAGATAAGTAAAATCGTGTGATAATATTATAATATTACGAGCGAATACCCGGGGTGACTGAAGTACTTTTGCGTAGTACTCCCTTCTGCGTTAAAAATAAAAAATATATTGACTTTTTGTTAAAAAGTGGTTATAATTTTTGGTTATCATGCGCTCATATTGAAACAAATTTCAGTTTTCGTTATAAATTGGATTAATTTGGTTATTTGGTTATGGTTATTAGTCAGCGATTTCCATTTATTTTTGATGATACATTGGTTTGTATTTTAGGTGACGATATACTTATATAGTAATGTATTTAAAATATGAGTTTGAGTGCATAATAACCAAAAAATATAACTACTTTATATCCAATATTGAAACAAAATTTAAGTTTTCGTTATAAAATGGATAAGTTTTGGTTATTATATTTTTCAGTGATTTCCATTTATTTTTGATGATACATTGGTTTGTATTTTAGGCGACGATATATAATGGGTTGTCAAAAAAGTCTTGCGGTATTTTTATTTAATCAATTCGTGTGGCACCCATACATCGAGCTTCTTAGTGACTCCAAGCTTCTTCAAATGGTTTATAACGGTTTGATGACTACTATGCCGGTCTCTTTCGACCAATTCAGCGATTTTATCGCAATTTTCGACAACAGGCCTTCCGGAGCGTGGCGCATCTTCGACCACCTCTACACCAGAACGAAAACGTTGAAACCATCGTTGTGCGGTGGAAATGGAAACTGTATCGGGTCCATAAACTGCACAAATTTTATTGGCGGCTTGAGATGCATTTTTACCTTTATCGTAGTAGTACTGTAAAATATGCGTATTTTCTCTTTATTTTGCTCCATGTTTGCGACGCTATAATTCACAAACGACTTAAAAGAAACGACAATCAATAAAACACGTGTTAGCGCGTGAAAAGAGCTTTCCAAAAAGGTATACTAGTGAAAATACCGCAACACTTTTTTGACAACCTATGTATCAGGGATGGGCATATTAGCCCTCAGTGGCATTTTGCGCGTGCGGGCACGAGTGCACATTTTGAGGGCTAGGTGAGGGGATCATCACGGGCAAACATGAAGAGGGAAGTGAGAGCAACGTATTTTACCACTCCATATTTACAAATGAGAGCAACGTATTTTCCAGAGATAAAGAGATGTCCAACTCTTCTCTCACTGGAAGTGAGAGAACAATTGCTAAACGTCAAAACCACCTAAACTTTGACAGTTGACTGGATTGGGGAGGTTTTGACGTTTTGCAATTGGAATGACTGGAACGGCCAGATTGAAATTATACCAAAAATATATGTGAACGGAGGAATTTGTTGCCGCCGTTCAAGATCGCTAATAAAAATTTAAAACAATGAAAATCAAAGAAAATGCGAAATTTGAATATATTTGATGGAGCGTTTTGTAATTTGATGCACATTAGAATTAATTTTCAATTACAAATGATTAAAAATTCACCTTATTAAGTACTGAAAGATCGAAAGTCAGTTGTGTTAATATACCATAAAATCAAAAAAAGGACTTAAGTAGTTTCGCCATATATTACAAGTTCAATATATAATAATTTGCAATCGTAATAAATGTTGGGTGTTTTAATTTAAAATGTCCAAAAATTCTTGTTTTGTTCGATCTGGCCATAATGGAAAATGTTATTACAATCGCTTATTTTGAGGCGCTCTCACACTGGAATAAGTTGGGCATCCCATTATCCCTGATACGATGTTTCTGTCATTAGTGTTTGTATTCTACTTGTGTGCTTAGCCACTCTCAATCAATAATGCCATACCGCGCAAATACATTTTTATTTGATGATATCTTATATTTTTGAAAATATGTGTTCCCTTTCTATAGCGCGTAGTATTATTTTAATACATTTTATATTTATATTTATTTTTATATTATGGTCACAAGTATTTTTTTTTTATATATGCATATACATATATAAAACTGCCTTGCATATGGACGCATAAAAGCCCACAACTTGAGAAAAGTTTTCTCAATTGTAGCTAAAATGTATTTTTACAACTGGCATCACCACCATTAACTGTTCTATCTCATGCAAGAATGATAGAAACAAGATTGCGCAATGACGAGTTCAAATTTTGTTCGTTCTGCGCATCTACGTCACGGTTGACCAACTTACAATCAACTGATTTTCAGTTGTTTGTTTTTCTTTGCAATAAGAAGCAATTTTGTATTGCAGGCATACAAAATCATAAATATCATCAAAAGTTAACATCAATATAAGTGAATATTAATAAAAGATATCAATATGAGTGAGCATTTTATATTGAACATTTAATTGAATTTTCATTGTATTATTTAATATTGTCTCTTTGCTGTGTTTGTTTCAACCATATACATTTATGTAAATAAAAAGATTGAATATTTTGTAACCAAGTATCAATTTATTGTTTTATTTAATTTTCTTTTTTTACTAAACATATGTTCAATTAAGTTTTTATTTAGCGAGAGCAGCTTCACAATTATGTCTTTTCTAACAATTTTTCCATTGATAGTAAAGCCCTTATCCAAAAAATGATTTCTTTGTAGTTTTATTAAGTGGGGGACATCAGCAAAAACCACAATCCGGTCTCCGTTGTGTGAAAACCTGCAATAGAAAAAAAGAACACAATTTAAAGTATATCATAATTTAAATAATTGTTTAGTGAATGTACCTAGGTTTCTCCGCATTAATTTCAAGATCATTATATAAGCCTCTATTTGATCCGCCCAAATCGCTTACAATGGCAACAATATTGTAACCGCACTTTTTAACGTTTGACAAAATGCTAAACAATACTTCCTTCGTCATTTTGCAGTCATAATCGAAGAATATAGGCTGTTTCTATTTACTTATCAAACCTAAAAAAACAAAGTACATTAGAAAAAATTGACTTCAAGTAAATTAATGAGTTTAATAACCTCTTATCATTGCAACCTGAACATAGTTAACAGGAGGCAATGTCGAATCAGTGGATCTGTCGTAGCAGTAACTCTTTCTGACCTTCCTTTCATCAAAACTGAGTACAAAATTTTTTTGCGCTTGTGTTAGCTCAGTTGCTGCCTTCAACAGTTTCATCACCGGCTCTATGACACCTGGAGCTACGTCAGTTTTTTTTGACCACCATTGCAGAGTGCGCACACCAGGTAGAGGAAAGTTGTTTCTCCTTAAAAGTTTGTACGCTTTTGGGCTCGTTGAATATAGCGTGATCGACTTAGCTATGTCTTCTTCTTTCCAATTCCACCGTTTGTTTCCATCCCTTAATTTTTCAATCTGTAATGATATGTGTAATGAACTTTAATATATTTTGCAACATACTTTTTAGAATTTCGTCACTTACCTGGCCGTTGGTGAAAATGCAGCTAAGTTTTTGCTCCAAATTATTGCTATGGAATTCCGCAGTTTTAATGGAAATCTTGAGGCGTTTATTTTCTGCTAACTGCTCGTTTTTGCACTTATTCAAAGTGCTAACAACACTATTCAGCCGTTGTCTAAAAAGAATAGGAAATACACATACTTATGTAAGTAAAAGATACTTCATCAATATCAACTAGGACTAACATTTCTGTTTCCAAATGCAGTATTTTCTCGTCTTTCTCATCGATGACCTCTTCTTCTGCAGTTTAAGGTGCCTCTCCAACCTCGTTTTCTTGAATTACTTCAACAGGGTCGGTATTCTTTAAGATTGTTGTCAACATCTCTTTTTTGGAACGAGACTCCATCCTTTTCTGCCGTTCATTAGCCTCTGCAGGAGCAGTGGTTAACGTGGGAAAAGCGCTAGGTAGCAACTTCCTTGGATTTCACGAACTTAAACCTGCAAGAGTGTTGGGTTATAAAAGTAAAATTATTGTTATAAAAATGCTATTATTACCCATTTCAAACTGCAAATTTCTTTTTGGCGCGAAGTGCACTTCACAAACGCACGCATTTTTAACGTTAATTTTGTCCGTCCGACGACAAAAATGAATCCATTGTTTTACTGCGGCTTTATCCTTAGGGAAATGAAAAAATCTCCACTTCGTAGCACTATTTTTACCATTGTTATTATTACAACGGAACACTGCACCACGCATTTTAAAAATATAGAATTTAACAATTAATACAACACTTGAAAACACAATTCGAATTCACTTTCAATAGCGCGGGCGAATAATAAGTCAACCGTGACGTCAGCAAGAACAGCTGACTGAAAGCAAACACAGAGAACGTATATTTATAGAGAAGGTTCACGATATCAAAAATTCAGGGATATTTCAATTTTGGGATATTTACTGTTTTGGATGAGTGCATTTCACCACAGAAAATTATTAGCGCATTTCACCACTTAACATCTGGGGACACGAAAATAGCAGAATTGAGCATTTTCAGTGTTGAATGAGAAAAATAATGATAATTCCAATGTTAAGGAATGTACGCTTACAGATTCCCTTTTTTACTATGCGCAAACGATGCTGCATATAATTTATAGATCGGTATACATATACATACATATGTACATATGTATTTGTTATGAAAGCACATAAGTATGTACATATATATTTTAAAATTGAGCTATTTTAAGATGAATTCCATTAAATCTTTGCAAATATATGTATATAGTAATTCAATAAAATTTGTGTTACTACCTATATGCATTTTATATAGGTTTGGTACGACATACATACATATGTATATTTATATATTTAAATAAATATTTGCTTTGGTCAATAAACTTTTCGATATCTTGTTAAAAGACCAAGCGGTCGCACATTTGCCCATATATAATTATGTTTGCATGTAAACAAATATAAAAGAACCACAACAAATGTATGTAAATATGTACATTCAATGCTTCATGCGAAATTTCCGTTGACGCGGACAACCAATGGCGAAGCGCGTTTTTTGCTTTCATGTCAACGAGTCAATCTGTCGACACAGCATTGTGTTGTTGGTAGAAAATCCGAGCTGTGCCGAAAAAATAAGCAAACGATCGTCTATTGTCACCGCTTCCCTTGCCGCTCTAACAGCTTCGCCTACAAACTTGCGTAAATATGTATGAATATATACGAATGAGTCTGCATACATATCGACGAAGATTTTTGCGAGCCATGGAAAAATATTTTAGAATTGACAAATATTATAAATCGACAACAGTATGTTGCCACTTTTGTCACTTCTTTCTGTGTTTTGCGAGTTTGCGGGGTTGACACTTTTCCCTTCTAGCAAAATATCAGAAATTGTTCAATTTATGATTTTTAGCTTTTGCCATCGTCGCGAAAAGGCGCTTGTGGGCAAAGGCATGCTCGGGGAGATGACACCATTTGCTTTTATGAATGAAGCGAGTTTGCCGGTTGAAAGTGCGCTTGCGTTCATGAATGAAAATATTGCTGTTAGGTGTTTTTCTACAAATTTGGGCATCGAATGTTTGGCTGCCATATTGACTTGTGACGCTGCTGACGCTATTCGAAACCATTGTTGTTTTTGTAGAACAATATTCGTAATTTTTGCGGGTGACATATCTACATGTGAACGCATATACATAAGTATGTATGTTGTGTGTGCATTATTTGCGTGGGAATATCATGCGCACATATTTACATGTGTACTCATATTTGTATGTTGGTTGGTATACATTATTTGTTCGGCAAGGTCGTACACATATGCATGTACATACATATAGAGCAGTGCGCGCACACTTTTTACTGATAAATGATAACATCACGATTTGAATTTGAATTGTACTTATGTACATACATTTGTATGTAATTATGTGCTAATATGTAGATGCGTATGCAAATTTAAATGAAGAAATGTAATTTACAAACAATATTATTGTAACATACATATGTATTACGTTTTTAGGATCTCGTATACATACATATACATATATACTTATGTATATCGCATATATACAAACATATTCATATATAAAATTATGTTATATCATCAAATATAAGAAATATTTAAAAATTAACTGTTATTCACACATTAACTACGAATATATATTTTGAAAATGGCATAAATTAATTAGAATGTTATCAGTTTTGCATGTATTCATAAAAATTCGCAAAATGATTATCATATCAATTAATATGATGGCATGTAAGCATATAAAAATATAAGCAAAAGGCCAACATACGTCTGTAATAGCAATGTATATTTCTGAGCATAATTTTCAATTAATGCTCAGCTCTGTTCACGCGCCACTGTTAAAGTTTCTCCTTCTTAGCTAGCTGTGGTGAAATGCACCCATCGCATTTTGTTAGCTTTTGACAGTTGACACGCTTGTCCGTTGTTGGACCTTCTCTATAAATATACGTTCTCTGGCAAACATGCGCATTGCGTAATCTCCTTCTCTATCATTCTTGTATCTCATGTATAGTGGTGTGAACAAAATAGGAACAACTATAGGTGTTGTGAAGTTTTAAAATGTGCTGTTTTTTTTATTAAATAAAATTGTTTTTAGATACAAGTATAACTTATATATTTTTTCCTAACAGTGATTAGAATTTCCCACCATACAAAGGTAAATAAAAACAAATTTTAATGCGAAACTTTAAACCCTGCAAATTGTGTTTACCTCTTTTTGTTCACACAACTGTACAATTCCGATATGAAGTAAACTTCCGCTCTTTAATTTGTGTACAATGTCAGTATTGCCACAACCACTCTGCCAGAGATAAAGAGATGTTCAACTCCTCTCTCACTGGAAATGAGAGAGCAATTGCTAAACGTCAAAACCTGCTGAACTTTGACAGCTAATCGAGTTCAGTAGGTTTTGACGTTTATCAATTGGGAACGGGCGATGGCCAGATTAAAATCTTACCAAAAAAATATATAAACGGAGGGATTTGTTGCATCGTTCAAGACCATTTATAAAAAATGTAAAACAATGAAAATTAAATAAATTTGTAAAATTTAAAGGTTTTTGATGAAACGTTTTGTAATTTGAAGCATTATAGTATTATTTTCAATTAAAAATGATTAAAAACATTTAATGATTGAGAGCTAACAAGCTTAAATCCATTTATTGGGTATTGATAGGTCAAAAGTCAGTTGTTCTAATATACTTTAAAAAGATTTAAAGAGTTTCTCCATATAATAAATAACCACTATTTAGTAATAATTATTCGTACTAAATGTTCGGTGTTGGGTTGATAAATGCTCAAATATTATTATTTTGTTCAATCTGGCCATAATGGAAAATGTTATAAAAAACGCTTATTTTGAGGCGCTCTCACAATGGAATAAGTTAAACATCCCTTTATTCCTGACTCTGCGATGAATATTAAGTTACGGAGGAATGTAATTGATTTTTTTCGCAAGTTTTCGCAACTTGTTATGCCCTTCTCTCCGTAAACTGATATTCCCCTCACCAAGCCCCCGTGCGCATTTTGCTAACTTTGGGGGCTAGAAATGTGCCCATCCCTGTCGTAAACTAAACGGTTGCGGACCATATAACCCTATATGTTTTGAATCTTTCCAACGGTACCTTAAAATCGCGGCGCCTTAGAAATCGGAATTGTGCCTGGATAGCAAACTGTGCGTTGTTTTTTTTTTTGTTTTTGCCATCTAAAAATATTAAAATTTATTTTTGTAAATATACTTACACATACTTTAGTTAGCAATATAAAACTGCTTACCTCTGATACTGTAAACACAAAGCGGGCGGCAGACTTCAAGCGACATCTGTCAAGAAATAGCAAAAATCGGCCATTTTTGAGCAGTGTTGCCTACTCAATTTTGATAAATTCAGCTAAATGCACGAAATTTTTGTGCATTACAAATTCGCATTAACATGGGTCAAATGCGCAGTAAATGTAAATCAAGCCCGCTAATGCAAGTTAGCGCTGTCGTCTGGCGACTAGTAACGATACTTTTCTTTTGAATTTCCTATACTGGCGGCTCTTTTCTTACGTTTGCTTCGCTTTTAATTGATATTCTTCATTAGCAAACAAAGTCGTTTGCGTTTAAGGTCAATTGTATTTTATTGCATAATGGGATAAAAATTAAATTTTTTGAGCTTAGCAAAAAAGACTGAAATAATTAATGCAGTCAAAAATGGTGAAAGTGTCTACATATATAAAAAAATCAATATTGCAATTGTCATTTTGTCCATTGTCAATTTGTGGAATCGTAAAAACAGAATAACATAATGCCGCTTTCTGTGATGAATCAACCAAATGGAAGCTAATGTCTGAGGTAAGATGGTGATTTAAAAAAAAAACAAAAAAAACTAATGTTTAAAAAGTAAGGAAGCGCTAAGTTCATGTGCAATCGAACATTTTACACTCATTCAATTTACAAGAATCGAAGCCATGTAAATACTTTTTGATGTAAAACGTCAACCTAACGATCGAAATCCAAGCAATTTTGAATACATATACACATAAGGTTTATTTACAAATATAGCAAATGGAAGTTGGAGTAGTACCGACTAGATTTTATCTATTTTTACCTATATCAAATACTATTAACATGGTAATGACTAAAAAACTAATCATATAGAGTAACGTCTAAAGTCGAAATTCCTTATATTATTTATATGGAGGAGTAAGTCAAGTTTTCGCTCAAATGTATCTATTTTAGGCACAAGATACACTATTATGAGTAAAACATGCTCTCTCATTTTCACTGAAATAACTCACATATTGGCCTATATATGCCGTACAAAGTCACCCGGAAGTTATCTTTATGTTAGGTATATGGTTCAACCCATTTATGACATACAGGCATACCATTGTCAGGGAAGTACTTTCCCTGAATTTCAATTATATATGTATCTCAGATACTGACCCATATTTTCGAACAAAATTTTACTATAGGTGCTGGGGTCCAAAAATCGGTACCTAGGGGCTTGAACAGGTTTTATTTGATTTTAACAATTTTTTGTCATAATGTAGCATACACTAAAGGCATCACTAAAGGAGGATGGAGTCATGTGTAGAAGTTCACGCAAGTGAGGAAAATTCTCTGGTCGCCATTTATTTGGTAGCGGCCAGAAACGATTCTCAAGCAGCTCACGACTTCCGGTCTTTTACCAAGTATGCTCTGGGTAGCCTAAGAACATCCGTTTGAAGGCGAGCTAAAGTGAGAAGACGAAGTATCCCTAGGGTTGTGCGCTGGGTTTGGGACCCGCCACGTTAAAAAAGCACCCCCAATGAATAGTAACAACCAGCCTTGGATGAGAGACCCCCCCTTTTTGTGGCGACCTTGAAAACGAAATAAGGACTACGAATTGATGGCATTCACCTGGAATGTCCGGTCCCTTAATTGGGAAGGTGCCGCTGCCCAGCTGGTTGATGTCCTCGTGAAAATAAAGGCTGACATCATCGCCGTCCAAGAAATGCGATGGACGGGACAAGGACAGAGACGAGTAGGTCCTTGTGGTATTTACTACAGTGGCCATATAAAGGAGCGCAAGTTTAGTGTGGGATTCATTCACTCCGGTGAATGAACGCCCAGCCACAATCCACATCAAAGTAAGGCTCTTCAACATATCGTTGATTTGCGCCCACGCCCCGACGGAAGAGAAAGACGATGTGACCAAAGATGACTTTTATGAGCGTTTGGAGCGCACTTATGAGAGCTGACCCCGCCACGATGTCAAAATCGTGCTAGGCGACTTTAACGCCAGGGTGGGCGAAGAAGGTATCTTTGGCACTACGGTCGGTAAATTCAGCCTCCACGAGGAAACATCCCCAAATGGGTTGACGCTGATCGACTTCGCCATCACAACAGACAGCCGAACGATTTTCTACTCGGCTTGCATTCCTGCTCTCTGAGAGCACTCGTCAACAACTCGATATAAGGTAACTGTGGGACGGCATTTCAAACTCCTTACGTACAGCTGCAACCGAAACCATTGGTTTTCGGAAAGTGCGAAAGAACAGCTGGTACGACGAGGAGTGGGCAAAGAAGGTACGCAGTATCGCAACGGAGAGAAAACACGCTGCCTACCTCGCAAAGTTGCGATCGACCACAACACGTGCGGGATGGGATAGATACCGAGAGTTTAAGAAGGAAGCGAGATGCATTTTCAGACAGAAAAAGAAAGAGGCCGAAATACGTGAGTACAAAGAGCTTGATAAGCTGGCCGACAGGGTAATGCTCGAAAATTCTACGACAAAATGCGGCAGCTTACAGAAGGTTTCAAGACCGGAGCATAGGCTGACTTCATAAACGCAGTTTACAATGCAACACTGCAATGCCTAGTGTTCATAATCGCATCAGACACAACCTTGGCAATGCCGCGTGTTCATTATAGCATGACAATGCTTTTTTATGCGCAACATATGCCAAACTTGTGCATTGTTTTCATTTGTGATGCTTTAGTGGCATTTCACGGGGGCAAAAAGTAAACAAAAAACAGAATATAAATTTGTGGTGAAAATGGCGGATTTATGCTAAGTAAAAATGGTTTACTTTAAAGATTGTAGTTTTACTTATGATTTTTTAATATTTTCTGTATATGCATAGAGAAAAAAAGTGGAACCATGACAGGAAGAAATTACTTATAGAAATAAGATTGAAGTATGAGACAGATTTCGTTGCAAAAAAAAAAAAGAGGAACACACTTTGGGAGCAAATAATGCGGGATGTGAAGGAAATAGATAACACATTCCCATTCTCCAAGGACGAAAGTACTAGATGTTTTGTTAATATAATGGGCACCTACAAACGAATAAAAAAACGCAACAACACATCTGGGGAAGGCGCAACAAATTGGGAATTTTTCCAAACATTGGATGAAGTTTTCGGCAGCCGCAGTAGTGTCCTTATGCCTGATGCCATGCTGGAATCTTCCCTTGATTCCTTAATGCAAGATTTAAGTAATGATCCACCCGATAGCCCTACGGTGCTGGACTTAAATGCAATATTACCTAGTACCAGCACTCCAAGAAATAAACTAACAAGAAAAAGCAATGTGTTAGAGTTTTTAAACAAGGAATCGGAAGAAGATGCCAAAGTTATGAAGAAATTGTTGGACACGGAGGCAGAGAAGCTAGCAGTGAAAAAGAAAAATTGGCCGAATTGAAAGAAATTCGTACACTGTTCCAGAAAATACTCGACAAATCTTAGAATTCAAGTTTGTTTTACGTTTAACCTTTATTATTTATTTTTCATATTAAGTTTTAAGTTCAAAATGAATTGTTTTTTGTTTATCTTTTTCCTATAAGTGAAAAATGAACTGACTGGTATTTTATTTATATTTTTTCTTTATTGTGTTTAATAAAGTTTAAAAAACAACTATAACTTTAAAGTCCAAACTGTTTTCAATTAGGCAGACAATAGCGTGACCAGTGCATCCCTTTTTGCTTTTGCCTCCCTTTGTCCCGATGTATTCGTATCTTCGACTATTTGGGCCTCAGTATGTGAGTTTTCTTCATATATTTCATCGACTAAGTAGCCTTCATTTTCAATTATTATATTATGAATATAATTTTGGCATATATGGACGTTGAGCTTCGATGTATTTGAGAATTCTAAATTTTTTTTTTAAAACACCAAATGCCTGTTCCACAACAACGCGAGTTGAAGACAGAATCGCATTGTATTTTGACTGCATTGGTGTTAAGAACCCGTTATCACGATAGGGCACCATAAGGAACAATTCTAATGGATACCCTCCATCGCCCAACAAATGGTAATTAGAACAGATTTTAATCTCCTTGCTAATTATAGCTTTCCTGACAGAGCTCCTTTGCCAAACTGATGCGTCGTGGCATGCACCTGGACAGCCGATAAATGCATATATAAACCTCATTCGACTATCTACAATAGCCTGAAAAAAATATTTCCAGTTAATAATTATTATCATGCAAAAAAGTTAATTTTTTATCCTTGATTGGCTTCGAAATTGGAATATGAGTTACGTCGATGCATCCAATTACAAAAGGAAAAGGATTATACCGCAGGTTTGTAAATTCTTCATTTACTTGTTTTTGTTCCGCTGCAGTTTTGGGAAATTTGATTACATCTCCCTTCAAGCGGCAAATCATTTTAATTATTTTTAGAAACACCTTATATGAGAGCCCAGCTGCCACACCAAACCGATCGCTGACATCTCTGAAAGAGCAATTATTGCTTAGCTTCGAAATTGTTATTTGTAAAGCTTTTTTCAACGTTATTGCTATACGTCCAGTTTCACTTGAGTTCCACCAGGGCTTAATCGCAATCTGCAACTTCTTTACATTCAGGGTATTAGTTTTATCAACTTACTCAATACTCTACGTATTTTATAATAATTACCTGAAATGTACTTTTCTTCATTCGAAAATGAGAATAAAATACATCGTCTTCCATGCTTTCGATAACCTTACAAAAATTTTTGGTTTTTGGAATTCTTCTCCGTGAATTTTCGCTAGCTAATAATGCAAAACGACGGCGTTTTCTTTTGTTTATTATATTTTTGATAACACTGCTGCTTGATTCTCTATTATCAGCCAATTCTGAGGCTGTTTTCAAAAGAATACAGCAATATTCCTGCACATTCATTTAAAAAAACTTTGTTGTCGAATATGTTAATGTTAGTGATGCAAGGTCCCAATCTTTTGCGCGTTCATAAATGCAGTAAAATGCCAACAATTTATTTGGCAAAGCAGTGTTGCCACGCAATATTGCTTTGCATTATAAATGAATTTCTTTGCAGTGTTGCATTGCAAACTGCGTTTATGAAGTCAGCCATACTCTTGTAAAACACCCAAAGGTGGTCACCGATGCCCAGGGCATACTAAAATTATGAAGGGAACACTTCTCCAGCCTGCTGAATGGCAGGAGGAGGCGAATCCGAGTCCCCAATCGATGACGATGGAGCAGACGTTCCATTGCCCGATCATGAAGAAGTTCGAATAGCAATTACCCGCCTGAAGAACAACAAAGCGGCGGGGCCGATGGATTGCCGGCCGAGCTATTCAAACACGGCGTCGAAGAACTGATAATCAGCTTCTTTGTAAAATATGGTCGGACGAAAGCATGCCCAACGATTGGAATTTAAGTGTGCTATGCCCAACCATAAAAAAGGACTACCAACTACCGTGGGATAAGCCTCCTCAACATCGCATATAAGGTTCTATCGAGAGTATTGTTTGAAAGATTAAAGCCCACCGTCTACAAACTGATCAGTGAGGCTTTAGACCTGGCAAATCAACAACCGACTAGATAGGGTCTCAGTCACTGCAGCAGTATAGCAAGGCATCATATTCGACGCAAAAATGTTGAAATATAAGTATCAGCTGAGTATCTGCAGAAAAACAACGCTGCCGCATTATTGCTGCAGTGATTTGCTTGCTCGAACATCCTCATATTCACCATGCGCCAAATTGATTGAAGAGTGTTTTCAAAGAGTACGGACGTGTTATTTAATTCGCTCCGTGAATTTAATCTTTACAAAAAAAATAATTATAAAATCAAGCAGTAAAGTAAAACAAAAAAAAAAAAAAACAATTTATTAAATTGTAAACAAACAGTAAAAACAGTGCACACAAATTAATAATAATAAACATAAACAAATAGTGCACGAATCAACAAGTGAAAACAAAAAATCAAACAAACAATAATGAGTGCTTCGCAGCCTCGTCAGGAAGCGCGAGTTAAGGAACGTATTCCTTATAATAGTAACAAACATCAAAACAACCTTGAGTTGCAACAATTGAAATGCACTATCACTACAACAAACAATCTTAAAACAAAGCAATTGTACCTAAGCAAGCAATATAGTATATGTAAACAAACACCTTAACAAATAATATAATCTGTATCTTAACAAACTATCAACTAGTAATAAGTAAACATACTAGTTAGTATAAATAGAAGTAAGAACCATGTAATAAGTTAGTCTTAAGAGTATAAATAAAGAGTACACAATTCGGTGCAGCTCAAAATATATTCTTTTGACTCATTTTTACTCAATGTAAAAATTAGCTCGCGCAGGCAACGAAGAAAATCACAACGCGAGGTGCGAGTGCACCCCCAAAAAAATGCCTGTCTGTACAAACTGGCATTGACCGCTACGTTAATATAAAAAGGAAATTAAGTCCTTCAAAGTCAGCGGTCAATCCTAAAAAATTTCAAGGCGGTACACCAATTAAGAACAAACCGGAAATTTTAAATGGCAATAGATTTGTCTTACTGAATTGCTGAATTAAGTAAAATTGTAGGTACTAACAATTTTCATATACTGCCTTTGAAAAAAGGCAATATAGATAAATCAAAAATTCAGTCCTACACTGAAAAAAGTTTTATGGATATATGTAGTTAAATTTTTGTCAAATAAAAATAAAGAATTATTATTCGTATCAACTGAATAGCTCTAAGGGCCTAGTTGCTGTAATCAAGGGTATAGAGTCCGCCGTAGACTCTAGTGAAGTCAAAGAAGCATTGGAAGAATACGGTTTTGGAATTAAAACAGTTGTAAATATATTTAATAGAAACAAAGTACCACAGCCAATGTTTAAAATTTAATTGTTGCCGAACTCAAATCAACTTAAAAAAAATGAAACACATCCAATATATAATTGAAATATTTGCTGTATCGTAGAGTAACTGTGGAGGAACCACATAAGAGAAACGGTCCGGTACAATGTACTAACTGCCAAGAATATGGGCATACTAAATCATACTGCACTCTACGCAGTGTTTGTGTGGTATGTGGTGATTTACATCCCACTTCTAAATGCACCCTTAAGAAAGAAGAATTAAATAAAAAATGCAGCAATTGCGGAGGAAATCATACTGCTAACTACAGAGCTTGCCCTGAATATAAAGATTTGAAATCGAAGTTGTCACAGGGCATTCAAGCACGTCGTAACCAAATGTTACAAACACCCCGTAATGAAATTATAGCAACCTCAGAAAAAAGTCAAATCCTATTACTTGTAACATAAATAATATGCAAGGAAGCTATGCAAATGTGGTGAAAGGCAATACTGTGCAAATGCAACAGCCGCAAAATCCTCCAAATGAAGGTATTGAAACTATGATTATAAATCTTACACAGTGTATGACACAATTTATGTATACCATGCAAAACATGACCCAAGATTTAATAAAATCAAATGCTGCAAAATTTATTAAGTAAAAATGAGCTTACTAAATATTTGTATATGGAATGCTAACGGTGTTAACCAACATAAATTAGAGATTATCAGATTTCTGTCCGAAAAGAATATAGATGTAATGCTTATTTCAGAAACTCATCTAACAAATAAATATAATTTCAATATACCGGGATTTAGACTATATGTTACAAATCATCCGGATGGAAAAGGGCATGGTGGCACGGCAGTGTTGATTAGAAATCGTTTAAACCCTATGCTCTAGAATCTCATGCAACACCACAGTTACAAGGTACAACAAATATCACTAAAAAATCGGGGTTGTGACTTAAACCTTACGGCTATATACTGTCCACCTCGTTTTAAAATTACAAAAATCGAATTTAAGAACTTTTTTGGAACACTTGATCAAAGATTTCTAGAAGGTGGAGATTACAACGCAAAACACACGTACTGGGCCTCAAATCTTATTAATCCGTACTGACGACAGCTGTATTAATAGGCACAACAACCTTGAAATAATATATCCTGGTAAGCCGACATATTGGCATAGTGATCTTAGGAAAATATCAGATTTAATTGATTTTGCTATAATCAAAAATATTTTTTTTTTTTTGCGGGTGAGGGGGTGGAAAATGCCTTCCGCATCATCAGTGCTATCGTCACAGCAGCGGTATGTGCCACTTGCAGGACACTAAAAACCCCCCCTCTAAGGAACCGTCGCCCACCCTGGGACCGCGTTTGCATTACTTCAGGGTGGCGTTCCATTTTTCTCATTGAGAGATTTACATCTGCGCACCTGCGTCCAGGTCCCGCTTTTTGATGCGTAGCAAGATTGCTGCGTATTTCTGGATAATCCTCCAGTTTGTTTCGTCTCCAACATGACGCTGATTAAATTGTCAGGGTTTATTGGCCCGACTAGGTCTTCTACTGCGGTGCGTTCTCCTTGCCAGCGCTGACATGCAAAGAATGTGTGTTCAGCGTCGTCTTCTGTCGCGTCGTTGTATAGGCATGACGGCTCTTCGACTTTTCCCATTCTGTAGAGGTACTTTTTGAAGTATCCATGGCCGGATAACAGCTGGGTTGTGTAGAAGTCTACTTCTCCGAATTTACGACTTGTCCATAGATCTAGATCTTTTATCAGCCTGGCCGTCCATCTGCCGCGACTTCCATTCTCCCATCTTTGTTGCCATGATGTTATCGTATCCTTCCTTGTTTGTTGTATTGCGTTCTTGTTATTTCCGGGTGATTTCTTTAGCTCCCACAGCTTTTTCCTTTCATCTGCTAATAGATCAATTGGAGCATTGCCGCTTATAACTAGTATTGCGTCGCCTGATACCGTTCTGTAGGCTGATGCAACTCTGAGGGCTGCGGTGCGGTACACTCTGGCCACTGCCTTACGCCGGTTTTCTTTTTTAAGGGCATCTGCCCAGATTTCGGCTCCGTATAATAAGACGCTGATCGTCGTAGACATTAGCAGCTTTCTCTTTCCTTGGCAGGGTCCTCCTATGTTAGCCATTAATCGGCTCAGTTGAGACGTGATCTTCGCTGCCTTACCTGCGGCGTGCTGGATTTGTACCCAGAAGGTTAGTCTGGGGTCCAGTCTTACGCCTAGGTAGTTAACGGCTTTTTTTGTCCTAAGGGTATCCGTAGTCGTCTGCATGTTTATTTCGAGAGGTATGTGCTTATTTGTTAGCAGCAGTAGTTCAGTTTTCTCCGTGGCGAGCTGGAGGCTGTGTGTGTCGAGCCATGCTTGCGTCCGTATCATGACCTGGTTCAGCTTTCTTCGTGCTTCCTCTGTATCCCTAGCTGTGATTACTGCTGCAATGTCGTCCGCATAGCCAATTAGATACGATTCATCTGGCCTTTCTAGTTTTAATATTTCGTCATAACTAGTGTTCCACAGGTCTGGGCCTAGAATGGATCCTTGTGCTGCTCCTGACGTGACTGCTATTTGTCGTGATCCCTCTTTAGTATCGTAGAGCAGTTTCCTGTTACTGAGGTAGCTCCGCACTACCGCCCTGAGGTAGTCGGGTATCTTGAAGCTTTTCTCGAGGGCATCGATCATATCTACCCATCTAGCGCTGTTGAAGGCGTTTCGGACATCTAGAGTCGCCAGCAACACTATTCTTTTATATTTATGCCATCTGCGCTGTGCGGCTTCTACGCTTTCTATGACGCATTTTATAGCTCCTATGGTTGATCTGCCGGGTCTGAAGCCGTGCTGTCTAGGGGACAGTCCTCCAGCTTCGTTGATAGCCGCTTCTAGTCTAGGCTTAAGTAGGCTTTCGTACAGCTTTCCCGCTGTGTCGAGCATGCACAATGGACGGTATGCTGATGGCGAATTGGGATCTCCTTTTCCCTTACTAATCAGCACCAGCCGTTGCTTTTTCCAGGGTTCAGGGAATATTCCGGCTTTAAGGCAGGCGTTGTACATATTCAGTAGTACTCCTGGGCGTTCTGCAGCGATTATTTTGAGGACTTATGCTGGGATCCCGTCCGGGCCGGGCGATTTGTTGGCCTTGAGCTTGCCAGTGGCTACTTTCAGCTTTTCAAGGGTGAACTGGGGGATTTGCGCAATGCTTAGAGTTTGTTCTGGATCACTGGCCCTTGTTTCGTGGGTGGGGAATAGTGCATTCACGATTTGATCCATTTTAGCGGCGGTTACGTCAGGTGGCTTAAAAAAAAATATAGATAAATCGCACATAACAGCTAATACATGTACTGATCTATCTTCTGATCACTCTCCTGTAATAATAAAGTTATGTGAACAACCCATATTCGTTAATCCAAAAGTGGGTCTAACTTCTTATAAAACGAATTGGCTAAAATATAAAAAATACGTCAGTAGCCACATTAATATTGAGTACAAAATAAATACAGGAAGAGATATTGACGACAGTATAAGAGAAGTCAATGATATAATAACCAGTGCAGCTCTCTTAGCAATACCATACAAAAGCTATTAGCCGCTTGGTTTCAGAAAAATCTCTAACAGAGATATAGAAATGCTTGTAAATGAAAAAAGGCGTGCAAGACGTGAATGGCAGATAATTCGTTCCCCTTCCACTCAGCTTCAATTAAAATCTGCTGTACGTAAATTAAAAAAAGCGCTTAAACGTGAGGGAGAATTGAACACCGAAATGTATTTAAAGAAGCTGTGTCCAAATTCAAACAAGCAAAATTCCCTTTGGAAAGCCCAAAGGTCCATGAAGCCAACAACTGAATCAAACATGCCTATACGAGACTTGGGTGGAAATTGGGCTCGAAGTGACGAGGAAAAGGCTAATTGCTTTGCAAATCACCTAGAAAAGGTATTTCAACCCAATTTGCCAAAGAACAACTTAAGCTGTCAATCTTACCCAACACAGCTAAAAAGTTGCTCGAGTCTCTTAAGACTTCACCTTCTGAAATTATAGGTATCATAAAATAACTTAATCCAAAAAAGTGGCCGGGACATGATAATATTTCCCCAAAAATGCTAATTGAGTTACCAATTATTGCTGAAGAGGTGCTCTCTTTGCTCTTTCATGCAATTCTTAGTTTTGGATACTATCCAATTTCATGGAAAAAGTCGCAGATTATCTTGATAGATAAACCTGGGAAAGACTTAACACAGCCGTCTTCATACAGACCAATCAGTCTTCTACCCTGTCTTTCAAAAGTATTTGAAAAAGTATTACTATCAAAGATGTCTCCTTTCCTCCACGAAAATAATACAATACCAATGCATCAATTCGGCTTTCGTGTGAAACATAGCACAATAGAGCAAGTAAATAGATTTACTAACGAGATAAGGAAAGCATTTGAGCACTGCGAGTACTGTTCAGCAATATTTCTAGATGTAGCTCAGGCGTTTGATAAGGTGTGGCACGAAGGTCTTTTATATAAGATTAAAAAAATTCTACCTTTAGAATTGTAAAAAACATTGGAGTCTTATTTAAAAAATAGAAAATTTATGGTAAAAGTGAGAGATTTCATTTCTGATGCACGACAGATAAGGGCTGATGTACCCCAGGGGAGTGTTTTAGGCCCAACACTATACATCATATATACAGCAGATCTTCCAACAGCTAATAATGTATTAAATTCTACTTTTGCGGACGACACAGCTATAGTGAGCCGTAACAAATGCCACATTTTAGCCTCAAGAATAAGCATTTAAATGTGAATGAACAGAAGTGTAAGCATATTAAATTTTCGCTAAGACCAAAGATGTGATCGGCAGTAAAAATAAACAATATTTTAGTACCCCGAGCAAACGAAGTAACATGTCTTGGTATTCACCTAGATAGAAGGCTCACTTGGAGAAAACACATCTCTAGTAGAATAACAAGTATGAAGATTAGAGCTGCAAATTTAAATTAACTTTTAAATAAAAACTCCAAACTGAGCCTAGACAACGAAGTGCTTTTATATAATGCGGTCATAAAGCCGATTTGGATGTATGGCATTCAACTGGGGTGTACAACCTGTGCAACTAATATTGATATATGTATATTACAAAGGTTTCAATCAAAAATGCTTAGAAAAATTACATGTTCACCATGGTACATGCGTAACGAAAATATCCATATAGACCTTGGTGTCCCTATGGTAAAGAAAGAAGTAGAAGACAGCAGAATTAAATATATGTATATCTAAACTCCGAGATCACCCAAACCCTTTGGCTAATGCCTTGGTACATTCCTGCGATCAAACACGACTTAAAAGAAGAGATATGCCTGCGTATTAAAGAGCGACGTATCACCAAAACAGCTCAATCACTTGCTTGAACCTGTCTAGTTTTTAAATAGATTTAAGATTTTATAACTTACTGTTAGGCTTTAGGAAAAAAGCAGATTCAATAAATAAAATAATTTTTAGAAATAAAAAAATGCGCCAAATCTTGGAAAAGACCCGTTAAAGGAGAATCAACACACCCCACCTCTTCGTCAATTTCAAAGCTGCTTTCCACAGCACGAAAATGAACCGAAAAGGAACTGTCTTTATGCCGCGATGTCTGAATTTGGTATCCCCGCAAAACTAATACGGCTGGACCTCTCCGAGCCGTTCTATACCAAACGAGGTTTCAGACAAGGCGACTCCCTATCGAGAGACTTCTTCAACCTACTTCTGGAGAAAATTATTCGAGCTGGTACAATCTTTTATAAGAGTGTACAGCTGCTGGCGTATGTCGATGATATCGATATCATCGGCCTCAACACCCGCGCCGTTAGTTCTGCTTTCTCCAGACTGGACAAGGAAGCAAAACAAATGGGTCTGGTAGTGAACGAGGGCAAGACGAAATATCTCCTGTCATCAAACAAACAATCGTCGCACTCGCGACTTGGCTCTCACGTCACTGTTGACAATCATTTGAAGTCGTAGATAATTTCGTCTATATTGGAACCAGCGTAAACACCACCAACAATGTCAGCCTGGAAATCCGACGCAGGATAACTCTTGCCAACAGGTGCTACTTCGGACTGAGTAGGCAATTGAGTTGCTTCTCCTCTCTCGACGAACAAAAACCAAACTCTATAAGTAACTTATAATTCCCATCCTGTTGTTAACTCGGCTATAATCGCGTAAGCGGTGTCTACGCCAGTAAAGAAGAAGAAAAAGACAAACCAAATGACGTACATGCAACATTATGTGATAACAAAATATACTCCATTTCCAATAATGCTCTATCGATCTAACAACTACACAACAACCATCTCTAACGAAATCTTCGCATAAGTGCTTATGGATTTGCAGGAGCATTTAAGGCATAAATAATTGCAAACAGATTACGCATTTGTTTTGCTGAATTAAATGACTCAACTTCATTCAGACAATCTCTCCACTCATTATCGTTGGACGCAATTCTTCTATCAACATCCTTCGATAAATGTGCTATAAACAATTCCATTGTATGTACGAACATCTTCATATTATTTTCTTTTCTTCTTATACAGAAAAGCGTCAAAATGTACTACTATACACATTTGTGTTAAGTGTGACGCGAAAAGGAGAAATAACATCGACCAATGAAAACGCCCCACCGCGCTTGTAGCTAATGTTGTCATTAATATTTCGGCATCTATTTTTACCTGTGTTCCCGTTGACGTTCATGCGAAAAAAGAACGTTGTTCACGTCTTCTTTCCAACGGTATAACGTGAAAAATGGGAACTCAAACTTTTTGTTAACGTAATTATTGAATTAATTTCGTTTTGTTTGAATAACTGAATTAATTTGGTTTTGGCTACCAATTACATTGTGTCATACCATATAGTGTTGGAAAAACTGCATTTTAAGCTTCATTTGCCCAAAAATCAAATTCGGAGAAGTTGAAAAAAAGTTACAGCTGTCCAAAATGCGTGACAATAATGAAGAAATTCGCTATATTTTGAAATTTTTGTTTAATAAAGGGAAGAATGCCACTCAAACTATTAATGAAATTTGTAAAGTTTAAGGAGACGATGCTGTATCAGTTCGTGTAGCACAATGGTTCGATCGCTTCCGTTCTGAAAATTTCGAAACTTCGATTTACACTAATGAAAGTTTTACACTGACGGAAAAATGTCTCTAGCGGAAAAAGTCAAAAGTTCCTCTATTAATTTTGCATATATCGACAATCTCTTCGTAGCAAAAAGTGCTAAAGCAATTTATTACGACTATAGAGCATCGTTTGCATATTCAGAGGTAAAATAATTTTAACAATAATAAATTGAACGAATATTTATTTGCAAATGTTTTTCGTATCACGCAGGGACTGTTGGAAACTTTCTATGTTTGTGTGTGTGAGTGGATACTTTCTATGAAAATTTAATCAAAACAAAATGTAGAAACAAATTAGCTATTAAGACTTGCGCCGCTGTGATTCAATCTTACGACTTTATTCGACGTTTTCTGTTAATGATTGAAATATAAAATGATATCTGAGCTTCCAAGAAAAGCTATAAAATTATATGATTCAATTCTTCTGATACATTTATAATTAACGCCACATTTTTATTACGTCCAGTTATTTTTGTGAACACAGATAAACTAGGTTTGGTATCATTGTATTTTTAATTAAACTGTTCTTTTTTATAATAAAAATTAGCATATACATTGTATTAAAACTGTATCTCTTTAGTATTATGAAAATATTATGCACTTTTGTAGCTAAATGTTGCGTCATAAACATCATTTTTAAAGCCTATTTCTTACAAATACATTTACAATAATATGCTTTTTTTTGCTTTCGTCAAAATTTTTATCTCTTTTTTATATTAAAACACATTTATATAAATATGCAGGTTATCTACACTTCTTTCAATAACTTTTCCGTATAGCACCTTGGTATCACGTTCTTTATACATAATTTTATTCTTTCTTAAAACTTCATCAATATTGTTTTAACACCTAATAAATTTCGAACGCTGTCGTTGTATTTAATTAAAACAACTTTTGAAGCGCAAATGTTTATTTTTTCCCCAGCGCACAAAAGTTGCAAACACGTTGCTCTTTCCAAGAAATCTGACATCTTAAGTTCCCTCATCAGACTTTTGTGTGCGGAAGATGCTGGTGAAGAAGATGGATATATCTAAACCCGAAAAATATAAAACATGTTTCAGAATTTCAATGACATTTAAAGAATTAATAAATTACCTTGTTCAAAAGTGTATCTTTAGATTTGACTTTTAGTAAATTGCACAAATCACTCAATAAAACCCATTTGTCAGTTCCTTCATCTTTTAGTAAATATAAGGGTGGTAGTAAAATATCAGCTTCTTCAAATTCAAATATTTCACCCTCACTGTCTGAGTTCTCTACTAAAAATTCCGGTTTGTTGTCATTGTACAATCGAACGGAGTTGAATCGATCAATATTGTCAAGCACGACTGCACAACTTTCCATTTTAGTCTTACAATTATTGCCCACCTCTACAAATGAATTTAATTGTTTTTTGTTCGTTATCGAATTAGATACTGAACTTTTTCTAAGAGCTCTGCTCATATCACATGTAAAATTCGGCGCTCCTCCGAATATATCATAACCATATATTGACGAATCTGCAATTAAGAATATTATATATTTGTTTTAAGTCGCTTTGACAGCGATTAAATTTGTTGTAATATACCGTAAACTAGAAAATATTAATATTAAAAAATATATAAATTTTATATGATATTTTTTAAACAATGTACATATTTAATTGTAATATTATATTAGTTGGTCAGCTCTCTTTTTTGAGACTGGAGTAGATAAAAATTTCTTTCCAAAGATTTAGAGCTTAAGTTTTCTCAAAAATCTAGTATTTTATATGGAATATGTATCTTTGACTAGAACTCGGCTTAGATATATACGAGCTTCGCAGTTCAAGGGACTAGATGACGTATCAATTCTCACATCAGTGGGTTCAATGCACCGGAACTGACCAGGATTTTATCCAGCCAAGGGCTGTTATTTCGGAAATCTAACCCCTTTAGATCGGTAGGTCTTAGTTAAGACATGGTCAGGCCTTAAGACACACAGGAAGTGGACCAAAAGTTAGGTGGCCCCAAGTGGCCAACGCACTACTGCAACCTTAGCCTCTATTGCTGTGCAACCTGCACCTAGTTCGCGCACTGCGCCGCCACTCCACCCGAGTGGCCAACAGAGGACCTTCATGGTCGATAGGAGGTCAAATAGTCAACATGACTTCCATTCTAATCTCTTCCCCCCAACCTTCATCCCGCTCCCATTGGAATATGACATCAGTCAAGTGCAATTTTTGTAATGGCTGATGTCACCTGACATGTTCCGGCCTACGCACCACACGAGAGTGGAGTGTGTCGTATGTATGTTGCCCCGTGCTGCAGGAGTCTGCCCCCGCAACACACAACAATGGCGTCGCCAACTAACACCACAGTGCGGAAACCGCCCCTGCGGTTTCTACGACTACACGCCACTCCCTCACTCCCAGGATCACCCACGGACACCCGCGACAAACTCGTGTTTTGCAATTTAACTGCAACGGACCCCAGAGCAAGATCGAGGAGATAGTTACATTTATGAGCCGGGAACGTGTATCGATAGCTGCGGTTCAAGAAACCAAGTTAAACAGCAGCTCAGATCTCCTGAGTTCTGCCGGTTTCAACGATTTACGTGGAGGCCTAGCCTTCATACTGCACAACACCGTGCAATATCGTTTAATCGATGCAGATCGCCCGACCCTAGAATGTCAGGGTATACCTATCCGGCCAGGCCATGTCGAGCGCACGATATTTAATTTATAAATCCCGCCTGTTACATATTGCCCTACATGATATCACCCGAATATAGGTGCGCTACTTCGTGGTGAAAATCGTTTGGTACCAGGCGACTTTAACACGCGCCACGACAGCGGGCGGAACAGATAGACGATTCGAAATTCTGAATCACGAACTTCCAACCAGAAGTTCTGCAATAGCTCGCCCGATATTAGCTTTGCTAGCGGTAGTCTGATAAATAGCATAACCTGGCGACCTATGCTAAGGCTCGCATCAGACCAACTGCCCATAATTATCTAGATCGAGAAATCTCTCGATCCAAAATCCGTTGGCCTTGATGGAATCAACATGCTGATGGTAAAGCATCTCGGCTCGAAGGGAGTAAGTTATCTCACCAAGGCCCTCAACCTGTTGTTGTTGTTGTTGTAGCGGCAGAATTCAACCTGTCGCTGACCACTCTTCAAATACCCGATGTGTGGAAAGTCCGAAAGTGATCTCACTACTTAAACCTGAGAAACTCGCGAACAAAGGGGAGTCCTATCTTCCGATAAATCTCCTCTCCCTTGTAGTGAAGACACTTGAGGCTTTGCTACTCCCGACCTTCATTCACCACCTGACCCTAGCGATCCACCAGCATGGCTTCCGAAAAGTACACAGTACCACCACAGCACTTAGCTTCATAAACGGCTAGATAGTTTTTGTCCTTAACCAGAAACCACGTTGGACTTGTCAAAAGCCTTTGACACAGTCAGTCACTCTAGCGATCCACCAGCATGGCTTCCGAAAAGTACACAGTACCACCACAGCATTTAGCGTCATAAACGGCTAGATAGTTTTTGTCCTTAACCATAAACCACGTTGGACTTGTCAAAAGCCTTTGACACAGTCAGTCACATAACGCTTCTACAGGACATTGAAAAAACTACAGAAGAGGACCATGAACTACTTGAGCGGTCGTCAATCATACGTACAATTTCGAGGTAAAAACTCAAAACTGGGACGTCGAGCAATGGAATCGATGACATTGAACTGCAACTCTATTTGGCATTACTAACCTAACCAACGTTTTCTAAAAAAAATATAAATTATTTCCATAATACGTTATCTCTGTCTGTCTAAATATCCCCCAGTTTTTGAGATATGAAAGTTTTCACACGTTCGTTTCTCCCCAAGAAGCTGCTAATGGAATATTCAAAAAAAAAACTTTTTCAACTGCCCCCCATAGAAAACTTTTCCATTTGTTGAGATATTTTCATGAAATTTGGATCTTGGAAGAAATTGTTTATATTGGATCACTAAAACATATAGCATACAAACTAAAGAATCTAAATCATAGGAAACTTTTTCATAGAAAATAAAGTACCTCACACTAAAGGACAATTTAACGAGATATGACCAAACCCACGAAAAATGCAATTATAAGACCGATCAAACTAAAGCTGTTAAGTTTAATAGCTAAGTACTTAAGGGGGAGCCGGCTTTATAGGCCGGGAGGGAAAGAAATAATTGATTAAAGCGAAATTTCTATTGTTTATAGTTATATCTTTAAACATCATCCGTAAATTTTTTAGATACGAAATCTTTTATATCCGCCTTTGGGAAGCAATTGCGATGCATCTCGCATGTGCATTTGCCGGACGGCGGGCGGGATACAGGTCGCAATTTCTAACTGAAATAAAAAAGGTATTCATATTTGTTAGTAACTTACCTTTTATTTAAACTAAGAAAATTCTAAAATAAAATAGTGTAAAATTTTTTAAAAATTGAAAAAAATTGTTTTTGAGCGAAAAAAATTTACATTATGTTGTTTAAAAATAAGTTCAAACTTTACTTTTCTTTGTGTTTTTTAATTTAAATATAAGATAATTTAATGCCAAAGATAATAAACTTTGCCCCAATTCCATACGACGTTTAGTTTTTTTCTATCCTGCTCGCCAATTAAGAAATATCGTAGGTATCGAGGGGCTGCACCGAAGCTAATATACCCTTCACAGGTGCATTTCTTTTAGTAACTATGTGTTCAGTTTGTATGGCAGCTATATGCTATAGTTAACCGATTAGAACAACTTCTTCGGAGATTATGTTATTACCTTAAGCAGTAATCCATGTAAAATTTCGTGAAGATATCACGTCAAATGCGAAAGTTTTTCATAAAAGCCCTTGATTCCGATCGTTCGGTTTGTATGGCAGCTATATGCTATAGTTAACCAATCTGAACAGTTTCTTCGGATATTACATTACATTACATAGAAATAAATAACCTGTGCCAACTTTTGTGAAGATACATTGTCAAATGTCAAAGTTTTCCATACAAGAACTTGATTCCGATCGTTCAGTTTGTTTGACAGCTATATAGACAGCTATATATATATATAGACAGTTATAGTGGTCCGCTATCGCCAGTTCCGAAAAATGAGCAGATTCTTGAAGAGAAAATGAGGTGTACAAAATTTCAAAACGATATCTTAAAAACTGAGGGACTAGTTTGCATATATACAGACAGACGGACGGACATGGCTAAATCGACTCAGCTCAACATACTGATCATTTATATGTATATATACTTTATTGGGTCTCCGACGCTTCCTTCTGGCTGTTACAAACTTCGTGACAAACTTAATATACCATAAAAATCGATTTTTTAAGCTTCTAAAGCAGGATCCCCCCTTAAGGAAAGATAATGCATAAATACGTGTTTTACGGACTTTTATAATTTTTCTTAGATCGAGTGTTTTTAGATTAAAAGTCGTAAATAATAATTTATTTAAAATGCCTAAGAAAAAAGGGTTCAGTTAAGTTTTTAGCAAATTTAGCAAATTTAGCAAATTAAAGCCCAAATGCTCGCAATTCTTGACTATGGGGAAATCGTGAATAGATTAAAATCAAGTTTGGTATCATATTAACTTATACTTAAATCATCTCAAGTGAGGTACACACATGATCAAAATAATAAGTGTATACGCCCGTGTAACATTCAATGACTAATAAATTCTCTTTTGTTCATGTTTAAAGAGAAATAATATCAAAAATAAAGATATTTGTAATAATAGTTGAAATAGGAACTTAAATTTCTAGCAAATAATATTAGCTTGTCAAAAAAGTCTTGCGGTATTTTTGCTAGTTGGCGCTGAAAGCGCGTAGTTCTAGTTTTATTCGTCGCATCGGGTCATGACTATATCTTTTTGGAAAGCTCATTTCACGCGCTAACACGTGTTTGATTGATTGTCGTTTCTTTTAAGTCGTTCGTGAGTTATAGCGTCGCAAACATGGAGCAAAATAAAGAGAAAATACGGCATATTTTACAGTACTACTACGATAAAGGTAAAAATGCATCTCAAGCCGCCAATAAAATTTGTGCAGTTTATGGACCCGACACAGTTTCCATTTTCGTTCTGGTGTAGAGGTGGTCGAAGATGCGCCACGCTCCAGAAGGCCTGCCGTCGAAAATTGCGATAAAATCGCTGAATTGGTCGAAAGAGACCGGCATAGTAGTCATCAAACCGTTATAAACCATTTGAAGAAGATTGGAGTCACTAAGAAGCTCGAAGTATGGGTGCCACACGATTTGATTCAATAAAAATACCAAGACTTTTTTGACAACCCAATAAAAAGACTAAAAAATGGCTGGACAAAATAATAAGTATGTCAGGTATCTGTGAATAAAAAACTGTATCAGTTTGAGTTTTCTGTTTTCTATTTGATTTTTATTCGTTGTTATTTGAGATTCGTTTTGGCATACTGGAGATAAGTTTGTGGCACTTATCAATTTGAATCTCATATCAGGTTTTTTCAACAAAATTCTCTGATCCTTATTTTGGAATTCTTTGATCCTTATTTTGGAAAGATTGCTTCCTAATTCCTTACTTTAGCACCCCCTAAAGGTTTTCAATTAGATTCTATTCGGGAGATTGATATGGTCATTTAAGAAAACTCACACTATTGTCCTGAAACCAATATTTTATCAACCTCGGAGTATGTTTCAGATCATTATCCTACTAAAATTTCCATATTAGTGGCATACTTTCCTCAGCATATGGCAGCATCGTGTTTTCCAAGACATCTTTATATGCGAAGTACGATGTATTTGGTCCTACACCATGCCACGAAAAGCAGCCCCAGACCATTATGTTGCCGCCACCGTGTTTAACGATATTTTTTGTAGACTTTGAATGCAATTCTTTACCTTTCAGATGACGAAAATTCCGCCAGGTATCATTTCCAAACAAATTCATTTTTAATTCGTCACGAAATGTAATCTTATCTTAAATTTTTTTTGCAATTATGGTATTCTTCTGGCTACCTGGCAGGAGGTAAATTAGCTCTAGTAGCCTTCGTCGGGCTACCAATATCGGCTGATATTATCCTTGAAGATATAAATAGGTGCTTTTTACCAAGAGTGACGATTCGGTTGTCCGTTGTTGTTGATGCTTAATTTTCATCAACAACAGTAGCGAATGATTTAAAATAAATCTGTTAGCATGGCAACATCTACATTTTTGTCTGCTAATGTAGCCAAATTACTGAACCAGTTATGATCCAACTATTTAATTTTTATTTTCAAGATTATAGTACTAATTAATTAAATTTGTCGTGAAGAAATTGTCTGGCAGTAAAATGTATGTATTTGGTTGTGCCTCGATAATATTTTTGAGCGAGCCATTATGCTTTCCAATCATAGTTCAACTTTTTATCAACACTGCATCTATTCTGCTATTTTTAATATTAGATTCTGTGTAATAAATGCCAGTGCGTCTCAAACTATCAATGCGATTTTCTGTTGTGTTACGTATATTAAAAATGTTTTATCGGTTCCACATGGTGCGTGGTAAAAACAACAGAATTGTTCACTAGCAACAATCAGTATAATTCATGGACTGTGAATTCTTCCAACGTTGAACATGTTATTACAACGCAGTCTTTAATACAACAACCAGAAGTTTTGTTATAGAATGCAAGACTTTTGTGTATATTAGAGTTTAACTTAGTATAATAAACATAAATGATGCTAGTGTTTTGTTTACCTTCCTTTGGAAAGAAATTGACTTAATCTTCAAGGCATGAATTTTATAAAATTTTCTAAATTCTGGAGAGATTTTGCTCTATTCTTCAATCAAGGTCTTTTTGGGACGTCCTTTCTTGAAATGTTTTTCTACCTGATTTTTCATTCAAGGTGTCTTCAGGATTCAGGTCTGGGGACTGCAGAGGGTTATCCAGAGCTTGTGGTGTTCAATATACCAGGCAATTACTAACAATTTTGGATTTATGCTTAGGATCAATGCCGTTGAAAGATCCAATTCTCTGTTAGTCCAAATTTTTCAATACCAGGAGGCGTGTTACTTCTCAAAATCCTAAAAATATTTTTTTTTCATCCCGGATTTCCAATACTAGATGCTGTCATACAGCCCCAGACCGTAACCGACCGTGCTTTACGGTGTTGATAACACACTATCATCAAAGTCTATATTTTTAGATAGCCAAATTTTCATCTGAGTACAAAATGTTTTCCGAGAAGTTTGTAGTCTCACTCATATACGTTTAAGCAAAATTTCAAACGGTTCTATATTTTGATATTTGCACAGCACTTTAAACTGGATTTGCTTTTATTTTTCGTACTAATTATCGCGCTTCAATGTCAGTAAGGCGCTCTACCAAAAACTATTGTGCAATGGTTTCTTCAGACTATTTCTCCGATTTCACTCCAAGACCTTACTAATTTAAATTTAATATGACTTTTCGCATTTCAGTGGTTGCTAGGTTACCCATTGCAAAATTTGATGTTTAAATACAATAGTGCTATTCGAAAATATTTTTTAATATTCATTCGCTCCTCTAGTAAAAAGTACGCCTCTCCAATTTTCATCCAAATCGCTTCAGCCATTCTTGATTTATAAATAGTGCAACTAATGTCAGCCGGTCGTTTCTAAATACTCAATATCAGTTAAAGTTTATGGCATACTAACTGTCAAATCTATTGTCATTGCCGTTGCCAAATCTGTATGTGGGCATTTGTTATCATAACATAGTCATTTGCGAAATTCGAGCTACTATACAGGATGTTTTGAGTCTTGAACCGTTAAAATTTAATATGGATGAAAAAAATTTAAGTGGAAAATAAAAAAAAACTAGAAATATACTATAATAAGTGTATGCAATTTGTATATTTGTATGATATTTTGATTTATGCTTGTATAAGTTTATTAAATTTAAGACATCGCTTATTTGCCAATCCATTTTGTATAATTTTTTTGCAAATTAATAATATTAAACTAAATATTATATTTTGGAAAAAAATATTAGATTATTTACAAAATGTACTTATATTTTGGTACTTTATTTTTATTATTTAACACAACCGTCTTAATACTCTCGCTACTAAATTTTAAATTACCGAAATGAAACTGCCGTCGAGATATACATATGTAAATGAGCTGTGTTGCCTCTTCGAAATTTTCATAGAAATGAAAACTGATCTGTCACACTGCTGAAGTAACAATTCATTGCCTGCAACATATTGCATACAAATTATTATGCCATTAATTATTAATGGTGTTTAGTGGGCGTGGAAGTGGTGCAATTACGCCCATCTACGAACTCGCCTTCATTTTTTTGCAAAGAAACTCTTGTACAAAATTTCATTGCGATACCTTTTATTTTTACTCAAGTTACAGCTTTAATCCTGATCATTTATATATATATGTATATGTATAAGTACCTAGCTCGATTATTTTCAGGTTATACAAACAACCGTTAGGTGAGCAAAGCTATTATACTATGTAGCAACATTTTGCAAGAGTATAACCAGAATAATAATCGGGTAAGTATTGAAAATTAAGATCATTAGAAGAATAATTCCGATTTCAAAGTCAGATAATAAAAGTTCCCGGACCACAATGCTTGTTGAAAGTTCACCACTACCACTCTGGTTAAGATCAATTTCGTTGACGTTAACTTTTCACAACACTTGGTGTTTTATTTAGGCCGGCTTTAGTATTAGTTTCCCCTTTTATTTAACCATCATAAGCTAATAGCTAAATCATGGACAAATAAAACGCATTTAGCTTATTTCATATGTTTGCTTAAAAATGGAATGTGCTGGCAATGCGAACAAGAACAAATTGCTGATATTCAATTTAGTCTGAAATTTCAAATTTGGGAACGGAATATTAATACACTACGCAATATATAGTACATATTATTCATTTGAGGTCTAGAATACAAAAAACTGAAAATAAGTGTTCATATTTGTCTTAATACTCATATTTGTCTCAATACTCATCCAAAAAATCTGAAATTTTAGTTTCGTTACATTTTCATCTGTCAAAATGAGGTCTCTCGCTTTGCCAACTACTTTTTTTTGGAAAAAACCTTGCTATTGTGAATGAAAAAGAGCGATGAACTGGTAATGCCTCTAGTTCAATATACAAGCTATGATAGCTTATGACAAGCCAACATAATTATGTTGGCTAAGTCTTCCATACAAAATAAGCTAATAGCTTAATTTACTGGTCAAATAAAACACTCCTATTATACAAAATATAGCAGAAGTGCAACCAAACGCTAGTCTCAAGGAAATATTTAGATTTTGATGAGTTCATGAAATCAATTCGTCATTAATTATAATGATTTCGATAAGAATATGTGTATTAAAACTATTATAGGAAGTTATAAATGTGGTTTTACAAATTAACAAAAGGATTTTAAATTTAGTATATGGTATTTCTATAGAACAGGACATAAAATAAATGTTTTTAACCTCAGTCGGAGGTAAATTCATGTCCGTCAAACTACTCTTGCTTTATGATATTAAATTTTTATACTAAGGGTCGTTTCCTCAATGTCTGGTTAGCAGCTATCTGTCAGTTAAGTTCTGGTTAACTTAACTAAAACCCTTTCCTTAAAAAAACACATTAAGAAAACGGCCCTAAAAGTATATTACTTACCTAAAATCTCCCATGGTCCCCTAAAATGCCAAGGTTTGTTATCTGACTCAACGTTTTGGACATCACTCAAGTGATTATTTAGAAGATCCCTCATAGCAGTACTTGAAGCAAGCATTAAAGGCGTTTGACCTGTTTACAAAATCAGATTTGTATATGTATATAGTATTGGACATATTAAAAAAATATTAAATATAAAATATCAACGAACCTGAATACGTAGCGAGCAAAGGATCGGCACCATAAGATAGCAGTAACCTTACAATTTCTTCATGATCATTTTCACTTGCCTCGTGCAACGGTCGTATGCCTGAATGAGCCGCTTCTGAATGATTCGCACCGTACTGTAAGAGTGTTCTAGCAATGTCAAGCCAACCTTTTGTACAAGCTTCATGTAGCGGGGTATAACCAGCATTATCTTTCTGATCTGGATTCATACCCATACGGTCCAAGCAGTAAACTACAACATCTATGTAACCAAGACGTGCTGCTTTATGCATTGCACTTTGGCCAACGCTTTTGTTTAGCACCCATTTATTTATTTCACGACACACATCACTCTCGGTCTTCACTTTCTTTTCATACTTTTCTTCCTCCGTTTTCCTATCTAGTTTGGCTAACATTTGCAAATTTTGAGCGGAACTCTGGTTCCCGGATAGAGTTGAATTAGGTTTCTTTTTTTTACGTATGTAATCAAAACCGGAACTTCCTTTACGCCGCAGATACTTTCCCGGCCGTCTTCTTCTAAAACCAGATGCTGTATTATCTATTTCAGGCGTGGTTCGGTTAGCAACTTTCAAGTTTAGTGACGTATTATCGTAGGTTTCAGGTACACCAATACTTGCCAAGGTGTCTTCCTCATCTTTAATATGTTGGTTCGCTGTCGAAGTTGATGCAGAAACTGAGCCCGGAACAGAATCGTTTATGACAATATTTAATTGTTGTAAGAATTGTTCGTATTTCTGTTCGAATGTCATTTTGTCATTTCCATCTGACATCTGGGATATTATTTCAGGTGGAGCAGATGCTGGCCGATCATCGCCTACGAAAATCTCTCGAATAATCTCTTTTCGTTGTTGCATTTTAGACTCTGTTCGTGTTTTAGTTTTTAACACAGTTGTTTCAAAAATGCTAAAATGCCGTTTTTTTCCATCACTAGATTCTTCGTCAAAATCTTTTTTCACAGGTATAGAAAATAGTTCTGTAACTGAACTCGATTCTGCACTGTGAGAAACATCGCTATGAATTTGGCTCGAAACACCATAATGGTTTACATTTTTTTTACTTTTGGGCTTTGTACTGAAGGCAACGTTTGTATTTATAACACGCGAATGCAACACATCAATTATTGACCGCCTTTCACGACACAGTTGCTCTTCTTGTTGGGTCCTAGTTGTTAATAAGGACTTTTTACTGATATTTGGTGTTGACTTTTGAAGCAATCTCTCTATAGATTTTGCAAATTTAGTGCTTCGATTAGTATTGGATAGTAAAGGATCTTGTTCACGCTCCAAATCTGGTAGAGAAGCGGCCATTTTCAGATTGTGTGGATGATCTATAGTAATTAAGCTGGGAGGAATTTTGAGCGAACGTTTATAACGGTAAGCTTCTAAAAGCAATTGACTTTCTTTATCTTTAGGCTTGCTATTTTGAATATCACTTTTGTCGATAGCCAATGTTGCCTTATTCAATTTCTTACAATTGGAATCAGGTACCTTTTCAGTTTTGCCAGCTTTCCCCGACTTCTCATTTCTTGAACGCAACCGCATTGAAATTTCGCGATCACAATGCTTGTTTGAAAGCTCTTTGCAAGTTGTCGATGCAGAGCTCTGATTGTTGGCAAATTTCCGCACATACTTTCGTTTGATTGACTTAATTTTGGTAGTAGAATTACGAATAATTTTATCATTGCGCAATACTTTGCTATTTGCCAATTGCAGTTCCATTTCTCGTTTCTGCTTGGAGCGTGTCATTGTGTTTAAACCTACCATTAAATGCACTTTTGTTTTTTTTTCACCTTTCTTTTCTTCGATGGCTTCTTTATATTTAGAATTATTTTGCATCGACGTTATCGCCTTACCCTTTTCTGTTTGTTTTTCAATGTGCGTATTATTATATGTCTCCTTTTCCCCAATACTTTTTCTATCTAATTTTTGCGCACTATCGGGAGATTTTGATTCATTGGTTACAGAGTGGGTATTTGTAATAGCGGTATTTTGATTTAAATCCGCTAACGTCGTTATATCCTGTAAATTATGCAGTTTTGGTGATAACTTTTCTTGTACACCTTTGTCATCGTTTCCTTGAACATATGTTTTTGTAGTAATGTTTTTAACGTTATTATTATCATTACTCTCGGAAGAATCGCAGCCGCAATCAGAAAACTGATTTGTGTCAGTGTGATTGCTTTGTCGAGCTTTAATTTTCTTTAGTGGTTTCTTCGAACGATCCGATTTTCTTTTAATAATTTCATCGTCACTCTCCGAACTGCTCTCCACTTGCAAACGAGCAGCAATACGTTGTTCTTGTTGTAATCTCATTTTCCCCCTATCTTGTTTACTTATCTTTTTTTGAATAACGACATTATTTGACTGTGAAGAATGACCTTCTGGGGATTTGCCTGTAAAACGTTCTCCTGTCATAGTACTTTGAACCCTTACGTCAATTATATCACAAGATTTACTGCTTTCTGTCGATTCAATACTAACGTTTGATGAATTTTTTTCTATTGTTATGTCCCTTGTTTCTAAGTCTTTAATATCATTTGAAGATTTTTGACTCTCTACCCGTAAATCCGTATCCACATTTACAAATCGCCATTTGGCATTACTTTTTCGTGAACTTGTAAGTAACTGTTCCATAAAATCAGTACATTTATTATTCCAATTGCAATCTAAAATATCAATCGAATCGTATTTTTCGTCTAAACCTGGAATGGACGGCAGCTCAGCGTTAAAAGTCGAACAAATACTTGATTCTTCTTTTATTTTAATGGACTCTTTAATAGTACTGGGTACGTTTATTGGTGTACTGAAAGTAAAACCTTTCAGTTCCGCTTTAGTTCTAATGCGGGCTGCAATTATTAAATTTGCCTCCGTTTTTATTGGTGCAATTGGAACAGGTTGTGGAATTGTTGGCGGTGGAGTATCCATTGTCGGCGTTAGTGGCTCTATTTTACAAATAGGTACATTGTTGTTAACAATTATGGAGTTTTCCCTTTGTAAGTATGGAACAATTTCAGCATGTATTGACTTTTCAACTATTTTCACATCTAGTTCTCTTTCCTCACTTACTCGATCATTTACTGTTATAACCGCCGTTGAATTGGGAGTTATAGGTGTTAATATAGCGTTTGGTTGAACGATATGTTCCAGATATCTTTGCTTAACGACGGGTTCATTACGTTGAGAATTTGAGTACTCTTGAAGATGGCGCTTACGGCCAAGATAATTAGGATTCCGCTGTTCTCGAGCTATTGTATTGGATGAAGGATTGGTATGTACTAGAGAAATGGGATCAGCAGTTTTTATAACTCCACCAGGATAAGCTGGCGAAATAGTAAGTTCAGAGCTAGTTTTCAATACTGTCCCCATATTAGTAGCTGGTTTAAAGTGTTCGGCTGTTGCAGGCACATCACTACCAATCACTAAAAGTGGTTCAGATTTTATTGTTTTTACTGTCGCAAAAGGATTTGTTTCTACAACACTTGGACGCATCTGACATATTTGTAAGCTTTTTTCAGAAGTTTTAAACACCACAGAATTTGTCTTCAGGTTACTGATTGGAGTTGGGCCCATCCGGGGTGAGATAGAGCAAACTTTAGATGAAATTTCAGGTGGAAATTGCTGCAAATTCTGTTTAAGTTCTGGTTGTGCTGCAATTAACTTGCAATCAGCAGGCACTATTACTGGTCTTGTAACCTCCGATAAATTGTAGAACTGTTCATTTTGTTGGCTTACTATTATTTTAGACCCCTCTAATCTCTCATCCGAGTGTAACGCAAAATTTGGCGTGAAATCTACTCTCGGCAGGGTGTGCCTAAAATCAGTTTGGGAATTTTTTAAAATTGCTTGATTATATCGATACTCAGTAGAATCAGCCTTCGTTTTAACTGTACGCATCGATAAATCTAGAGGCGATGGAGTTAATGGCTCCTCTATCTTGATTCTCTGATGCGATTCAGGTAAGTTTGCATCGTTACAAACTTTAGCTATATTGCGTGTAGATATGGGTGGATTTTCCACTAAATACCCATTTTCTATTGACCCAGCCCCATAGTCCTTAGATATTGAGGCATTAATGGGCAATGATAAACAACCGTTGTTTAAAGGAGCTTCGCTTTGAGATAATTTGTCCACAGGTGAAATTCCTGTCTGACTTGACGCTGAGTTTAAGGCTTTCTTGATTATCTGTAAATCCAATTCCTTTTCCGATGTAGCACTTCTCATTGCGACTACCTGGTTTATAAGTTCCCTGTAATTGGTTTTTTGGGCTTGAGTTTTCTTTATAGCATTTTGCTTTGGTCCTTGGTTGGAGAGGTTTGAAATTTGTTTAGATTGAATCTGTGGATCTATCGATTGCGACTGCGATAAAGTTTGGATAGTCAGCGAATGAGAGGGCAGTGTCTTGGAACTCTGGGAATGTCGTTCAAAACCACAATAATTCGGATTCTGATGAACTGCGGCGCTTTCTTGATGTGTACGCGCGGATGACCGATGACTTTCAATTTGATTGTGATGTTGTTGACGAATTAATTGTGTATAATTCGACGGTGATTGTGATTGGCTCTGTGGGGTTAGGCTTGTGTGATGCATTTGTATGTGAGATGGCGGCGTTGTGTGCGAAGGTGACGGTGAAGCTGCCACAGCAGTAGATGGCGACATATAATTTGTATTATGCGTATTGTTATCATACTTTATATGCTGTGCTTCATAAAAATATGGTTGAGCTTTGTATCCAGACGAACGGTGAACAGGAGTAGAAGGAGGGGTATTTTGATTTTCCGTACAGAAACTGTTTTTAGTGACTGTCTCTTTCGCTATTTTACTGATTTTGAAATAACCATGCTGTACATTACTTTCACTAAAGCTATTAGTTATACTGTTATAAGGGGAAGTTACATCCTTACAGCAAGTATCCAAAGGCGAAGACGTTTTATATGAATTAGCATATAAGCCATTATTTTGATGATGCATTGTGTCGCTATATATTTCTTCTTTATTTTTAAACACTAAATCATGAGTAGGCGTCTTCGTAGGGTGACGAGGAAGTGATAATGAGTGCACTTGGGAGGGTGATGGTAAGGCTTTCTGGCTTTTTGAATACTGACTTATAATTTGCGTCTGTTTTGTTGTAATCGGTGGCTTTTCTGAGATGGTAGGTATTTCGGCACCTTGTATATAATAATTTTGACTTCGAGACAAATGTGGTCTGACATTGTTCAATAAAGTTTCGTGGTGCTGAATATTTAACTGCGACTGTTGCAATGAACTCTCGTGAACATTATGATGATAGCTGTTACCACTACCATGCTGTGAATAATTATTAATAGAAGACATTTGCAATTCGTTCAGCTTCACCTCAGAACCATAGCCACGAACTTTAAGTTCTAAGTCATGTACAATTTTCCTTTGCGCATGAATATTACTGAATTTATCCGAACTAAATTGTGGTGTCGACATATATAAGCTCTGATGTCTTGTATGTGTGTTGCTGTGATCGCTGTGTGCAAAGATTTGGGGACATTTCCGGGCATAGTTTGGGCTTCCTTGCTGTTCCTTCAATGCTAATGAGTTACTTGGATTTATAATGGTACTAGCATCCCTTTTGCTGTTATGTATTAAGTCCATTGTTGTTGCAACTGTCTTTTGACTCTGTATAACCTCACTGTATACTGTTGCTTTTGTCGACCCGTGATCAGGAACCGATGCGTGGTAACTCACTATATCGTCATATATACTGCCTTTAGGATAATTACTTATTGCACTTAGATGTTGATGATGGTTTTGTTGTAGTTGTTGAGGTGGTAAATTTGTTGTATTGGCTGTATTCGAATGTGTTGGCATTTGTATAAGGTTTGGCGGCTGCGATTGGTGGTGAGATTGTTGATGCTGAAGTTGTTGCTTGAAATTACAATTTGACTCCAAGGCACAGCTTTCATTAGACACTGAATTTCTTTCTTGTTGTAATCCTACAATACTTCTATTGGTAGGCATTACTTCTGTACCGTAAGTTACGTTGCTATTTGAATGGAAAAATTGTCTGCCATCGTGTGGATATATTGAATTTTGATTGATTTTATCTCGCGATGTACCTGATTTTTGAAAATCTACTCTTAAAGAGTGTTCTGAATTCCAGGTTCCATCTGCTGTCGATGGACATGCATTGCACGTAATATTATTTGACATGTTTGGGCACACACAAGATTTATTGTTAACGATAACTCTCTCATGCGAATAATATTGAGTATTCGTTCGACCATCATTGATTCCTCTAGTAAAATACATTGCACTTTGTCCTTCGTCATCGCCACCAATGACGTCGTGATGTCTATTTGGATCCATAATATTCCTTAAAGAATCTTAAATGATTATAAGTATGTACATTATCATTCATATATATGTTTGTAAGTATTTATCGCAAACAATTATAATAAGAAAAAGAAATTAACAAAAATAACTACATATTACTCAAGCCAAAGAGATTTCTCACTCATATAAATTACCTTAAACGAATGGTATCAACATAGATTCATAATAAGAGCACAAAAGGCTGGGATTTGGAATAAAATCCACCGATTTGAATTGAGTAGGAGTTATTTTGGCACAATTCCGATTTTTTTGGCGCCGCGATCTGAAGTACCGTTGGAAAGAGGAAGTCCTCCTGATTAAAAAATATATGGGCTTATTGTACCGCAAACGCTTACGTTACGAGATATTCGACTTCAAAGTTAAAAAATTCCCAAAATTCGAACATTTCAACAAGCTATTTCACCACATTAAACACACTTTTCGCACATTTTTTACTTCAAATTAATTAAATTAAACTATAAACATTTAAATACAGCGTGGGCCCGAATAACTGTCGCACTTTTTCGAAGCAACGTTATGTTCGCGTGAGTGTACAGAATTTTGTTACCGTTACATTTTTGTGTTCCTTATTTTATTGTGAAAATAATTGAGTACTTTTTTGACCTGATCAGTAGTTCTTAAAATTTGTGAGTGATGGAAGCAAAAAGAGACTTAGTGCAAAAATTACATTTGCAAGGCAAAACGACAGGCGAAATTGTTAAATTGCTGAAAGATATTGATGTAAACCGGAGATTTGTCCAACGCACTGTGGCTCGATTTAAGAGAACTGGAAGTGTTAAAATATCCAAAAAACCTGGACGAAAAAGAAGTATAAGAACACCTGAGCTGGTGAAGAATGTGCGTGAAAGGATAAGGCGAAATTGTGCTAAATCAGCTCGAAATCTAGCCAAAGAGCTGAAGGTGAGGTGGAAAACCATCAGAAATATTTTAAAAGAGGACTTGGGATATAAACCTTACAAAAGGAAGAGGATTCGTGGCCTTACGGAGCGTCAGAAGAAAATGGGACGGGAAAAAAGTGGTTTATTGCTTCAGCGGCATGCAAGTTGCAATATTGTCTGAATTCTCTGATGAAAAACTATTCATATTGCAAAAAATTCACAATCCCCAGAATGATCGCGTGTATGCAACAAGTATGCAGGATATCCCAACAGATAAATTAGCCGTTCAGAGATATCAAAACACAACGTCTGTCATGGTAAGGGGCGCCATATTCAAAAAAAGGCAAGCTCCCGCTCCTTTTTATAGAGAAAGGTATCAAAATCAATGCACAATATTATTTGGATGAAGTGCTTGTCAATAATTTTTACCCTCATGCATCTGAGCTCTACGGCAACGAACCATATTGCTTCCAGCAAGACTCTGCTCCGGCTCATAAAGCAGGAATTGTTCAACGCTGGTGCAGGGATAATTTGCCATGTTTTATTCCGATTGATGAATGGGCTCCATCTTCTCCGGATCTGAATCCATTGGATTTCAGTATATGGGGATACATGCTTGACAAATTAAAAAATTTGAAAAACATAAGATTGGATCAATTCAAGCGTCTTTTAATCAAAATTTGGGACGAAATTCAATAGTTTTCAGAAACGTTTGAAGCTGGTAAAAAAATCAAAGGTGAACGATTTGAACTTAAGCAGTCCTAATGTAAGCCAACAGTCTTTATAATAAATAAAATTGTTTAATTGCTCAAAATATCAAAAAATAAACTTTTTCTACAAAAAATAAAGCGCGACAGTTATTTGGGCCCACCCTGTACATCCCTTTTTCCCTTTTTGCAGGTTTTTTACCTAAGAAATCTTTATTTTAAAAATTACTTTTTACACTCGTAGTGAGCATCATTTATAGTATGTGCTAACAATTATGAGGAAATGAAGAATGTAGAAATGGAGCGCTGCCATATGATAATAAGCAGATATGAGCAATTCCCTGAATTTCTCTATTTCGATATAATTCCTCTTTCTATGTATATTTAGCAATCTTCGTTCTAATAAAAACAAATGTGTCTATAAATTATATTTTAAATTAAAATGAGTATAAACAATATTTCCATGCATATGGATTTTATTCTTATTCTTATCTAAATTTAATAAACAACTAGGTAATATTATATAATAATATTACGTATTGAACTAATAAAATACTTAGGTTACCCCGGGTATTGGCTCGATCAGGATTATTTTTTTAAAGGAGTACTACGCGAAAGTTCTTTGGTCACCCCAGGTATTCGCTCGACTAGGGTTATTTTTTTAAAGGGCAGCCGCCAACGTTGAAAAGAGTACTACGCGAAAGTATTTTAGTCACCCCGATATGATAAAAATTTTATATTATCATAGTTTTTTTTATCTATTTATGTTTATTAAATATACGTAAATCGCATATTATACATAAATATGTATATGGAAAAAGTGCTCAAAACTCAATTATAAATTGAAAACCGTTGGAAAATGTTTTTTATTATAGTTAATATACATAGAAAAACGAATCACGCGAAAAAACAAACAACGAAAAATCGTAAAAATCCTACATATTTGGTGATTAGGATGTGGCAACGCTCGTTTTCCTCATAATTGTAAACAATCTAACCTTTTCAACGATGAGTGTGCTAAGTGATTTTTAAAATATTAAATTTTAGTAAAATTTAATAAAATAAAAGTGAAATGTGAACTTATTTCAATATTTAGAGCGTGTATTTAAATATACCAAGTGAAAAATGTAAAAAAAATTTAGTGAAACATAGAGAAATAGCATGTGTTTTAAGTGCAAATTTTTCAATTTTTAAGAAGTAATATTTTAAAAAATATAAGTTATTTTTACACTATTTTTGCATATTCCTTCTCTGGAGAAGCTCCCCTATCCGTATATACCCCATTTGTACGGAAACTCGTTTTTTTACCCCTCCGCCAAAGTAATCGGAATCGTGCCGTTATTTTTAAACTATTTAATAAAATGTAAATGGTTAGAAACGAATTAATTAAAAATGTAATGTAAAAAATTCATTATAAATCGAAGAAACACGCATTTTAAATAGCTGATTTTTTATTTTAAATACAAATATCTCACAAAACATAATTCAGCGGCAACCATATATACAGTGAGCGTCAAAAATAAGTAAACAGCCATCCAATCAATATTAAAGTGTTTATTACCAGGCAGTTTTTAATACAATAATAAAAAGTTTTATTATAGAATTCAATGCTTATATTATAAGAGTTTAACTTAGTATTAATAATAAACAAAAACTAAACACAGCCAAAAATAATTAGCTTAAACTAAAAATACTCTCGTTTTTTCGCGTCAAAAAAAAGTAAACAGTGGCAACAACCGTTGTCTGTTTTTAATACTTATTTCGGGGAACCGCCAAATTTCCTTTGGAAACCGTTACTATTCAAGAGAGTGAGTGTAGTAAAACATATTTTTTTATATCATTATTGTATTTTTTGAGGTTAAGTCGCTAAAATTCAAAATTTGTAATGGGTAAGCGAACAACCACTGAAACGGTTAAAAAATCATATTAGATTTGCATAAAAAAGGTAAATTTTTTCGGGAAATCCGAGAAATAGTTGGAAGACACTATTGCACAATAAAAAAATTATTGATAAACATGTAAACATCAGACTGTTGAAAATTTTTAAGCACCGGGCCGACCAAAGCGCCTTACTTACACTGAAGCGCCATCAATAGTACGGGAAGTAAAAACAAATCCAGCTTCAAACGATGTTCAAATATCAGATGATATAGGGAAGATATCGGGTAAACCAGTAAATGCCAGTACAATCAGGAGAACGTTGCACAAAAGCGGTTTGCATGGACGAGTACTACGCCAAATGTCTTATGCATCAAAGGCGAATCAACAGATGAACTTGGAATTTGCAAAGGAGTATACAAATCAGGCTGAAAACTTCTGGGAAAACATTTTTTATACGGACGAAAGAAAATTCGAAGTATTTGAATCGAAACAACCTCGTAAAATTTGGCGACCCAAAAATAAAGCCTTTAATGATAAGTGTGTTACCAACACCGTAAAGGACGGTGGAGGATCGGTTATGGTCTGGGGCTGTAAGGCAACATCTGGTGTTCGGAATTTCGTTTTTATTGAGTCCACGATTAACAAATTGGATTATATCAACATTTAAAAAAATAGCGGTTCTCAAAGCATTGAAAAATTAGGCCTATCAGGAAACTGAATATTTCAACAGGATAACGATCCTAAACTCGAGTCCAAAATTGTTAGTGAGTGGCTGTTATATCGAACACCAAAACTCGGGATAACCCTCCACAGACGCCAGACATTAATCCAATCGAGCATCTGTGGGAGCACCTTGCCCGAAAAATCAGGCAGAAGGACATTTCAAGCAAGGACGACCTAAATAAGGCTTTGATTGAAGAATGGAGCAAAGAATTTAAAAAAAAATGTTGCAGAACACATGCCAAGAAGAGCAAGTGAGGTCTAGAAGTCCAAAGGAAAGTAAACAAAATACTAGAATGAATATTAATTTACTTTATGTACATAGATTGTAACTGTACAGTACTCTGTTTACTTTTTTTTGACGCGAAAAAACGAGAGTATTTTTAGTATAAGCTAATTATTTTTGGCTGTGCTTAGTTTTTGTTTATTATTAATACTAAGTTAAACTCTTATAATATATGCCTTGAATTCTATAATAAAACTTTTTATTATTGTATTAAAAACTGCGTTGTAATAAACACTTTAATATTAATTGGATGGCTGTTTATTAATTTTTGACGCTCACAGTACATATTTTCTTAATCTGGAGAGCATCCTCTATCCAAACGTATCCAATTTCAATTTCAAATAATAAATAATGTAAAATTAGAATTTCTAATTAGCCTTGAATTCATTTTATACTCAATATAACGCTTTTTTAAATTTATAGTTTTTGATATAATTTTTCTTTCTTCCGACACTTTCTTCGGTTTACCCATCGAAAACTTGTAGCAAGGCCTTCGAGGCATTATAACTGTTTTTATCTGTATGTGTGTTGAAAACCAGTATTTTATTTCATTGTGGCGCTTTGCTATGTAAGTTCGAATTTCACTTGCTTTCTTCATATGTAGTGTAGTTTTGTTTTATCAAATTATGTTTTTTTTTGTTGTAACTTATGTATTTTTAACAAAAGTATTCTACTTCTAACTTTGTGCAAGTTAACACTTTTACAACAGGTGTTATTGTTCAAAAATGTAATTATAATTTATTCATCTTATTGGCCTATATTTTAGCGCATTTATATCGTCTTTTTAATTGTGGTGACAAGAAAAAACATATAACTAATACATTTTTTGACCCGTGATTCAAAAACGAAGAAACGACTATATTTTGGCAGGATTTTAAAACACTCATTTTATATACACATATCTTCCGAAAAAATTATTTGTTTAACAATAACATTAACAATTGATATCACTTATATTCTCACCCTACTTATTGAATAATCATTATAAAGAACTGTATATACATATACACGTGTGAGATGAGAATTCGGGATTTGAGGACGAAAAGTTTTTTCTATGAATTATTATTTTGGCTGTTGTATCAGCACAAAAGATTCCCTAAAAATCCTGGTCGGTTTAGTACACCTGATTGTGTCTGAGAACAGGTTTACATTTTTTTTTTATATTTTATATTTAGTTTTAATGTTTATATAGTATAAGTGGGAAATTTTCGTCAATTCGAATGAATGAAATTTGTAACATGATTAACATGAGAAAATCTGTACCTCTTATTTTTCAATAAATACAATATGTATACATAACCACATTTTAAAGAAAATTGACGATTTAAACAAGTGTGCATTCCAAATAGCGGTGCTAAATTTTAATATTACCTTGTACAGACGAATGTGGTTAATATACATATACTAAAAATTACATGCGTTAATACATAGCTTACTGAAACAAAGAATGTTCCGATTAGATTTTTTTTATAAATATTAACACTACACCTTCCCAATAATGGTTTGTTGGTAGGTATTTATACTTTTGCTTCAACACGCCACCAGCAGCTCTCGACGCAAGTTTTACTTTCCACAACTTTGCTGTGTCAGCAAGGAATGTAGGAAGTAAAGATTACTGATTTTTTATTGATGTTAACAGATATAATTTTAAATAAAGTCTGATGATTTCAAATCTTTCAATTATTTTTTTATTTACTCATTTTGTTTTTAATCCAATGTCTAATCATTTTTGTTTTCTTCTTGCTTTCTTTAATTAGAATTCACTTTGCACATTATGGTTGAGCACTTCCACTTTCCTAATTACTCCTTGCTTTGCATTATTTCTCGTTTGCTTTACGACACAATTACAATACAAACTCGACGACTCGTTTAGCTTTGCATTTACTTTTGAATTGTCTTTGCGTTGGTTTTTTTTTTGCTAAGCTGTGCATCAACTTGCTACTGAGGAAAATTCAATGACCAAAAGCAAAAAATTTCTACTTCTACTTGTCTTCTTTGATCGGGTGCTTGCCTGCTTGCCTGCTTGTCTTGTTGTTTGGCCTACTTTGGCGACGAATTTCACGATTTACTCACGTTCGATTGCACTTATTTTAAATACTAAAGTAACATAAAACAAATAATATGTACAATACGAATTTTAAACAATATTACAAATTTGTATATATTATTATTTTCTTTACTTTTCTTCTAAAAATCACTGCTTCATTTTCACCAAACGAGACAACGACGACGAGATATAAAAATGAAAATGACAACAGTGTTACCAATGTGCGATTACGTACATCCTAACTGTACAACCCTGTTCGAACTTGGCATTGAAAAGAATACATAAATAATATGGCCTTCAGCTCGAGGATTATTGCAATAGGAAATTAACACTAAAAAAAGTAGGCTTTTTAAAAATTCGTGTGACTTTTTCCAAATAAATAATTCTAAAATTATTGAAAAAATATATATCCAATAGAATACGAAATAAATGCAACAGTGTCGTACATGGTGAATATAAAATTTGTCAGGGTTGAGAAATTTATTAGTTTCGAGCACAATAGGGGGATTCTCTTGCTCTTGCAAGATTGCAGATTGTAAAAATCCTGTACCGAAATATGCAAGGGCACGAGAGCACCCATAGCAGAATCTAGTTGTATATGAACGGCTGATTCGGTCAATTTATTGTAAATGATTATTGTACATGGCTATTGTGAATTGGCGCACCTTCCTCAATAATTAACCGACGTAATATGTCTTTCTGTAAAATTACAGCTAAAACAGGGTTGCAATTATATTTTTGCGTGAGATTGCACGCAAATAAACATGGGTTTTGCTCTGACGTATTTTACGGCCATTGCAAATAATTTTCTGCGTGTGTTGGTTGTTGTGCCGATGCACCAAAAGGAAATATCTGCAATTCGTGCACCGTAAAACGGAATTCATGCGAGAATAAAAAAAGAGAAATGCTTTGAAGAAAAATATGCAAAGTCCATAGAGAATTTAAAAAAGCATTCTCTGAGTCACATACGCGTGATTATTTTGTATTATATGAACTATTTTTTCCGAAAAGTGGTAAAAATTTTAATTTTTTTTACAAAATCGGGAAAAACTTGGTATAAATAATTTTAATTTTTAAATAAATTAATATTTCAAATAAATTATATTTATTTCCACTATTACAAAGTGAAGTTGTGTCAGATGAACTTCATTTCTTCAAAGAAAATTGATGACCTTCATGAGATATGCATATTCCCATTATTCCCTTATCATATCTACATTTGTACCAATAGAATTTCTATGGCATATACATAAGTACCTATGTATATTATTTCTTTAGCACATTTGTCTGTATGTTTACGAAAGCAAATGCGAGCCATATACATATGTACATACATTCATAATAACAAGTGTCGCACGCATCTCCGTTGTCACAGACAATAAATGGCCGAAACTCACGTTTTGTCAAAGAGTTGTACGCTGAACACAATGGTTGCGACATACGACAAACGACATCTGTCAAATATTAAAATACACACGTTCTTACGGACACTGTTATTTAGACAGCTGCACGACTACACGACGGTAGGCCGACAGTTGTCGTTCTCACTAACTTCAATATTCTCTAATATTTGCCAACAACAGTAGGACGACAGCAGAGTTGACAGTAGAATGGAAGGTATAGAGATGAGGAAGAGTGGTGATGCCACTAATATATAAAATGTAAAATTATTCACAGATCTTACAAACTTAACGTTATTTTACAAATAAAAGCATATAATAGCTCTATTATATCATTTGTAATAACAATTGATAATTTAAAACAAAATTATATACCTATTTACTTATTTTGTGCATAAAAAATTTCACTTTGAACAAAATATAAAAATTTCATTGAAGTGCAAGGTATTAGTATGGCCACAACGAAATTGTGTACATGCAAAATGGAGAGCTGTGTTGACTTGTGTACATGCGTTCATGTAGTAGGATGCACAACGCCGTTTTCAGTTCACTGTCGTGATGCCATGTTGTGTCGTAGGCATTGTATTCAGCATATCAATCTGTCGAAGCACTGACGCGACGACAAAGCGGCACAGCATTGTGTTGCTGGTAGAAAATCCAAGCTGTGCCGAAAAAAATGAACGAATGGCCGCCGATTGTAACCGCTTCCCTTGCCGCTGTAACAGCTTCGCCTACAAGCCAGCGTATATATGTATGTTTTTGTATGAGCTTGCATACATATCGGCGCTAAGTTTTGCGAGCCACACAAAAATATTTTAGAATTGACAAATATTGTAAATCGACAACAGCTATGTTGCCACTTTTATCAGTTCTTTCTTAGAAGAAACACCAGAAGATGTTCAATTTATGATTTTTAGCTTTTGCAATCGTCGCGAAAAGACGCCTGTAGGCAAAGGCATGCTTGGGGAGATGTTAAGGCGTATGTTTTTATGAATGAAGAGAGGTCGCTTGTGGAATATGCGCCTGCGTTTATGAATGAAATAGTTTTTGTTGTAAAATTTAAGAAAAAAAGTATAAGCATACATATTTGCATAAATTGCGAAAGCAAAAATTGAAGCATGAAAATAGCATAATGCTGTTGTTGGGAGTATCATAAGGAGCATGCATACATATATTTATATCTCTTCATATTCTTGAGCAGGTATAATGGGATGCCCAACTTATTCCAGTGTGAGAGCGCCTCAAAATAAGCGTTTTTTATAAAATTTTCCATTATGGCCAGATCGAACAAAATAAGATTTTTTGGGCATTTTAAATTAAAACGCCCAACATTTATTACGATAGCAAATTATTATGTATTGAACTTGTAATATATGGAGAAACTACTTCAATCCTTTTTTATTATTTTCTTTCAGTACTTAATAAGGTGAATTAAGCCTGTTTTTAATCATTTGTAATTGAAAATTAATTCTAGTGTGCATCAAATTACAAAACGCTTCATGAAATATATTTAAATTTCGTATTTTCTTTGATTTTCAATGTTTTAAATTTTTATTAGCGATCTTGAACTGCGGCAACAAATTCCTCCGTTCACATATATTTTTGGTATAATTTCAATCTGGCCGTTCCAGTCATTCCAATTACAAAACGTCAAAACCTCCCCAATCCAGTCAACTGTCAAAGTTTAGGTGGTTTTGACGTTTAGCAATTGTTGGACATCTCTTTATCTCTGTTCTTGAGTATGTGAGAGAGCTATATTTGTACACATTTTTCGCTGTTAAAAATAGAATATCAAAGAAGTTATTTTTCTTCAATATTCCCTGATTGCGCATACATGCTATGGCATCAAAAGCCGTACATATATTACAGGAATAAAGGGATGTTTAACTTATTCCAGTGTGAGAGCGCCTCAAAATAAGTGTTTTTATAACATTTTCCATTATGGCCAGATCGAACAAAATAAGAATTTTTGGACATTTATCAACCCAACACCCAACATTTAGTACGAATAATTATTACTAAATAGTGGTTATTTATTATATGGGGAAACTATTTAAATCTTTTTAAAGTACATTAGAACATCTGAATTTTGACCTTTCAATACCCAATAAAAAGATTTAAGCTTGTTGACTCTCAATCATTAAATGTTTTTAATCATTTTCAATTGAAAATAATACTATAATGCTTCAAATTACAAAACGTTTCATCCAAAACCTTTAAATTTTACAAATTTATTTAATTTTCATTGTTTTACATTTTTTATAAATGGTCTTGAACGATGCAACAAATCCCTCCGTTTACATATTTTTTTGGTAAGATTTTAATCTGGCCATCGCCCGTTTCCAATTGATAAACGTCAAAACCTACTGAACTCGATTAGCTGTCAAAGTTCAGTAGGTTTTGACTTTTAGCAATCGCTCTCTCACTTCCAGGGAGAGAAGAGTTAAACATCTCTTTATCTCTGTATATTATTTCTCTTCATAATCACTGGTTGAGTATGTGAGAGAACTGTAAACAATGTTAACATTTCACAGCGTGAATTCTGTCAATTAATTACTATAAATCTAACAAATGTTCGCTGTCGAACCTGCACCTTCTTTATGCTTTAAGTTCTCTGATTCAATAACAAAGAACAGTTTTTCCAGCCACTTAAGTCCAGAACAAAAAATGTATCACAAAATGTTGGGTTAACACTTTAAACAGCATATGAACAAACTTTTTGTACAGTATTTACGGACGAGCAATTAGCTGTTCTAGTGTAATAGCCCTGACAGACGACAGCGCTAATATGCATTAGCGGGCTTAATTTTATTATTTTATTTGCTCATTTGACCCATGTCAATGCAAGTTTGTAATGCACAAGAATTCCGTGCAATTGGTTGAATTTACTAAATTTAAGTAGGCAACACTGCTCAAAAATGGTCGATTTTTGCTATTTATTGACAGATGTCGCACTTTTGCTATCCATTTTTCCAATTTTCTGAACTTTTTTGCACACTTTTTCCGCTTTACAATCAATTATTGCTATTAATTTCACTCTATTATCTTTTAACGTAGATAATAATAAGCGAATTTTTTTGTTAAATTTATATTGATTTTCCAAAATTACCAAAATTTCTTTTAATAATTTATCTTATTCATTTTTACTTCACTTTTTTGGAACGAAGTTCCTTACGGCAGGCTTGCAGAAGATAGGATTTTGCTGCGGGAGCTAACTGAAAAAAAAGTGATAGTAAAAACCGTAAGAAATATCCGTAAGAAATAACCCGTAAGATCGCTAGTTATAGCCTACTTTTAGGTCTTGCTCTATTATAGCTCTATTATGTCATTTGTAATAACAATTGATAATTTAAAACAAAAAAATATTTACCAATTTTTACTTATTTTTTGCATAAAAAAAATTTCACTTTGAACTAAATATTAAAATTTCATTGAAGTGAAAGGTATTAGTATGGCCACAACAATATTGTGTACATGCAAAATGGACAGCTGTGTTGTCTTGTGTACATGCCGGCCATGCTGCACTAAATACATACGTTTATGGGGAGTTGAATTGTTGCATATTTTTTGGCGCAGGCTTTGAGGAAATAACCCGTAAGAAAAAGACTGTAAGATCGCTAGTTATAGCCTACCTTTAGGTTTTGCAAAATAATTAGGCATGAAAATCTGTAACATTATTGTGTATGCAAATTAGTTTTGAGTGAAGTGCGGAACACATAGAGCGCGACAGACTGCAAACTATATCTGCCAAATATTAAAATACAGACGTTCTTATGGACACTGTTATTTTGACAGTTGCACGACTACACGACTGCAGGCCGACGGTTGTCGTTCCCGCTAACTTGAATATTTCCTATATTTGCCATCGGCAGTAGGACGACAGTAGAGTTGACAGTAGAATGGAAGATAGAGGAGGTAGAGTGGTGATGTCACCTAATATGTAAAATGTAAAATTATTCACAGGTCTAACAAACTTGACGCTATTTTACAAATAAAAGCATAAAATAGCTCTATTATATCATTTGTAATAACAATTGATAGTTTAAAACAAAAAAATATTTACCAATTTTTATTTAGATATAATTTGAATTTTTTATTTATTTTACGTAATTCATTATTTCTTAAAATACTAAATTTTCTTAATACTTATCTGTACTTAAATAACAACTCATCAGGGAAATTTGAGAGAAAAATCAGGACAACCTACATAAAATAAAATTAAGCACAATTTTTTTTTGCAAATTGTATCGATTCTACATTATCCGAAGGAACTTCGTTCCTGCCTGGTGTCCCACGACAGCGCATTTCTTGTTTTTTAATAAAGTAACAAATTTCACTATCAGCTGTCTAAATGCACAAGCCTGCCGTCTGCCACCATAAAATTTAAATTCGCATTAGCGTTGCTTAAGGCGTATTAATTTTGCTCGTCTGTCAGGGCTATTAAACTGTCCCCAAAAATAGTTTAATAGCCCTGACAGACGACAGCGCTAATATGCATTTTACATTGAATTTACCAAATTTGAGTAGGCAACACTGCTCAAAAATGGACGAGTTTTGCTATTTTTTGACAGATGTCGCTTGAAATCTGGTGCCTCCCCTGCAAGACGGGTAGTTGTTAGCAAACGTGTAAGCGACTTGTTATTGTTCACTTTCGCATTCGTTAAAATATTTGTTACTTTTGTTCAGAGGGTGGGAAAAAAATAACACATAGCTATTTGATGTTCAATGGTTATCTCGTTCTAACCAATGGCAAATATCGCATGCTGCCTTGTTCTAACAGAATACATGCATTTGTTAGCAAATTTCTTCACAGTATGTTACGGGTAACAAATTCTTTTGTTAGCGCATAGCTTACCTATCTGTTATGGATAACAAAAAGTATTTGTTACCCGAATATTTGTTAGTGTTATTATTTTCGTTATCAGCTAGTTACCTATAACATATTAACGTGTTAGCAAGAACAAGCAGTAACAAGATTATCTGTTACCCGTTTGTTACTTCTAGCAAATTCAATTCTTTTAAATAAAACTCATTTTTTTTATTATTTCGTTTTATTTAATAATAAAATCAATGTAATCAAATATATACTTAAATTAATAATTTGCCTATTATTATTACATTCTGCAGAAAAATAATACAAATTAAGTTTATTTCAGTATAAAAATTAGAATTCTAAAAATTCATATTTATAGGAGTAAAATTATAAACTTCAACTTAAAGCTAGTATGTACAACTTAAAACTAATATATACAACTTAAAACTAATATGTGCAACTTAAAACTAATTTGTACAACTTAAAACTAATATATATAAGTAATAATAAGAAAACTTTCATTAATTTGTTTTAAGTTTATGATTTTTTTGCCCAAAACGATTGTAACTTAAGGCCACAAATCTCCGGAGCTCCCCACAGATAGTGTTTTTATCCTTGTCAGGAAATATATCTAAAATGAAACGATATAAGTTAAGGCATTCAAATATATATCAGTAAAGAAACCTACCAAAAACTACCCTACGGCCTTTAGCTTTAGTAGGGATCCCTTCTCCTTGCGCCCCTCTAAATTGTAGTAGGTACATTAGATCGTCAGAAAACATACCACGCAGTACGCCGTCCACACTGCCATATCCACGTCGCAAACTGAAACAAAAAAAAATATTAAGTAGTCATTTAATTAAAAAATACCGATTAAAAATGTGAACTAATTTATAAAATGAAATGTTAGTACTTTATGTTAATAATATTTTAAAGTTAAGAAGTTTATAGCAACAAATATTGGTTTGAAAAAGATTTTTGATTTGTAAATACTTACAAATAGTATATAACAGGAGGAAAATATATTTGAGAAGTGTCTTTTTAAAAGAGAATATCTACTTCTTAATTAATTTTTCTATAATGAGAAAACATTATAAGGGAAACATTTACTGATTCACCGAATAATGGTATTTCTGTTTAGGACTCACAATTTAACGTTTTTCTACTTGCGAAATATTTTCTTGAGATCAACATCCAAGTAAAGAAGTTGTGTATTTCAGCACTAAGGACAAGACTGCATAATTAGTTTAAAAAAATTAAAATGTAAATATTATCTTTTAAAAAGACACTTCTAGATTGAAAAAGTAGAACGTACGAGACCACTATTATTTAAATTTAATTTTTAATATCTTGCTTCGGAGCAGAAATGCGTATTTGTATATTCGAACTATGTTCACTTTTATTCATTATGAAACACTAATGTTGTTTTTATTTTAAACAATTTCAGATATTCTGCATATATCTTGGACGAACAAATGAACATTTTTTGTTATAGAGGAGGTTCTCCAGTTCAAGAATATATATAGTTATACTCGCGGGAATATTCGAGATATTTGCGTTTAAAGCTTAGTACGCAGCTCTCAAGAAACGTAAAAACTTCATATAAAAAAACGCTTAAGAAACGGTCCAGAAACGTTCCTGCGATAAAGTTACTTGTGCTAGTACGCAGCTCTCAAGAAATTTAGTACTAATTTTTAATACTTTTTTTCAATAAAATGTGAATATGGCAAACCTGGTTTTGCGAAGAAACATCAAATCAACAATTGTTTCTTGAGGGAAATTCGAACTAATCGTCAAATTCATCCTAAATTAGTTGAAATCATTATTATAAAGTATGTTCCATTTTGAAATGTTGTATAAAACCAACCAATCGTCAACAACATTCCTTAAATCTCAATGGAAATATTTGTGTTACCATACACATACATACATACATACATACATACGCACAAAGTTTGTTACCTTTGTTTATTCTCTCTTGCTCTTCTAATGTGGATCATTCACAATGCGTAACCAGCTGTCAATATTACTTCAGAAATAATGTATTTTTGTTCTTGAGCAATTACTTGAGAGCTGCGTACCAACCTTAAAGCTGAAAACTATCATTATTTGAAGAACGTACTTTTCGATTTTAAATTAATTTTACACTTATATTTCGCATTTTTATGTCCACTAACACTTCACTAATTCTTGTGAATTTTTCTTTAATATTAACTTATTGTTCAATTATATTTATTTAACATCAACTAAAGGATTACATTATTGAACTGAAGAACCTCCTCTATCCGACCATACCCATTTTATTGCCGAAATCCTGGGACGGTATTCTAAATTCTACGCAATTATAATTGTAACCGCACAATTCGATTTAGATTTTTAATTTTTTACATTTACATATACTATATGTAGATATTATATATTTCACAAAAATTCACTATCTTTAACAACTATTTGAATTAAATATGCACTATTTAACTTTAATAATTTAAAACTTACTCTCTTATTTGTTTGTTGTACGCAATAGATTTGAATTTTCCAAATGGTCCAAATGATTTCTGTAATATTGAAATTTTTAATTATACACACAACATTCAATTCACAATGCTTACCTTTTTCTCCTTCTTAAGCTTTTTCCTTTTCTCTATATTATATAAAAGAAATTAATAATATATATATGTATAAGAAATTAATTATAAAAATATCAAATTATCAAATAACAAGCTTACCTCTTTAAAATCCAAAACAAACTGCGCTTTTCGTTTTCTTCTTCTTGAAAAATTGGGTATTTGTCTTTCCTATTCTAGCAAGTTGATATTACAATATATTTAGAATGTCGATAGTTTTTCTCTATCTTACTTACGTAATCTCCCATTCAATTGAAAATTCCAGAAAATGTAACAGTGTTAGTGAACAGCTGAAAATGTTTCAATGTGTTTGTGCAATCTGTTACCTCCGTCTTGCAGGGTCCATTGCGTTTACAGCATCAGAGGTAAGCAGTTTTATATTGCTAATTAAATTATGTGCAAGTAAATTAACAAAAACAATTTTAATATTTTTAGATAGCAGACAATAAACAGCGCACAGTTGCTATCCATTTATCCCAATATTCTTAACTTTTTCGCACACTTTTTCCGCATTACAATTAGTTATTGCTTTTACCGTGTGATTCTGTACTATGATACAGTCTCAAGTCTCTAAAATTGAAATTTTAAGTTAGAGACAACTTTTTAGATTTGAGACGATTTTGCTGTAAGTGACAGTCTCAAAATCATTACATTTCATTATTCAGAGATGTTTTTACGTTTGAATGAAAATAAATATGTCGATAACAAATATTAAAATTTCTATAACATAGTCAAAAACCATAATTATCTATAAAAATTAAAATATATGTTGACTTTGTTTCATAATATTTAAGAAATTTATGTAAAATTGATTTATTTTTAACCTTTTCGTGTTTGAGTTGCTTGCAAAATGTAAAAAAATGACAATCGATTAATATCATATTATGATCTCTATTCAGTATATTCAAAATGGCAGCAAGAGTTCTTTTTAGCTTGTGACCTGCTAACTATCAGGTCTCAAATTTGAGTCAATATTTTGAGTCTAATGCTAGAGACTAGTTAGTAAATAGTAACAGTCGCAAATAGAGACTTTACCTCAAAATGTCTCAAATAGAGACTAGAGACTGGTTACAGAATCCCGCTATTAAAATCTCAAATTTAGAGACTTGAGACTGTATCACAGTACAGAATCGCACGGTAAGGCCCATTAATTTTGCTCGTCTGTCAGGGCTATTACTCCCGTCTTGTAGAGCGCCACATTACTTAACATTTTCTGCAATTTTCATTTGAATTGGAGAAAGCGCAAGTAAGAAAGGGAAACAAGAAATGTGCTGTCGTGGGACACCAGGCAGGAACGAAGTTCCTTCGGATAATGTAGAATCGATACAATTTGCAAAAAAAATTGTGCTTAATTTTATTTTATGTAGGTTGTCCTGATTTTTCTCTCAAATTTCGCTGATTAGTTTTTATTTAAGTACAGATAGTATTAAGAACATTTAGTATTTTAAGAAATAATGAATTACGTAAAATAAAAAAATAATTCAAATTATATCTAAATAAAAATTGGTAAATATTTTTTTTTTAAATTATCAATTGTTATTACAAATGTTATAATAGAGCTATAATAGAGCTTTTTTATGCTTTTATTTGTAAAATAACGTCAAGTTTGTTAGACCTGTGAATAATTTTACATATTAGTGACATCAGCACTCTACCTCCTCTTTCTATCTTCCATTCTACTGTCAACTCTACTGTCGTCTTACTGCCGTTGGCAAATATAGGAAATATTCAAGTTAGCGGGAACGACAACTGTCGGCCTGCAGTCGTGTAGTCGTGCAGCTGCCAAAATAACAGTGTCCATAAGAACGTCTATATTTTAATATTTGACAGATGTAGTTTGCAGTCTGTCGCGCTCTATGTGTTCCGCACTTCACTCAAAACTAATTTGCATACACAATAATGTTACAGATTTTCATGCCTAATTATTTTGCAAGACCTAAAAGTAGGCTATAACTAGCGACCTTACAGTCTTTTTCTTACGGGTTATTTCTTACGTTTTTTACTATCACTTTTTTTTCAGTTAGCTCCCGCAGCAAAATCCCTATCTTCTCCAAGCCTGCCGTAAGGAACTTCGTTCCAAAAAACTATTGACATTCAAGCTTATCGAAATATTAACATGTTAAAAGGCAGTACACAAGTTTTCAAGAAACAGAATTAATAACAGAAGCAGGAAAATGCAATTTGTCGGTTAATTTTGGCGTTTCAACAAGGAAGCTCTTATTTGATGAATAATTTAATTACGAATAATTTTTTTAAATGTACTTACACATAAAAAACAAGGGGATCTTTTTTTAATTATAACTTTCTTTTTTGCAGATTAACAAGACAAGAAAGACTTGTTAATGTGTACATTGATAATTTCTTCGGAGATTGCACCGTTGCTAGCGAATATAATTCGTGTTCAATTTTATGAAGATAAGCTACTTTTCTAATCATGAAATTGATTTTGATCGGTCATCAGTTCGTGATTAATTTTTTATACGTTCTATAAATTGTAATTTTGTTTGGCATGCATCGTTTACTAAATACTTCTATTATTGGTGTCACCCAACAAATCTTTTATAGGACCTCATGATGTATGATGAAGTCTTACAGCTACTCTCGATCTTAGAGGATACCTATTCAATGAAAAATGGGGACTGGACATTGCTGGCCGTAATATCACCTGATATCGGTTTAAGGTTAATGACGCTTAGTACATAGTCCACTATTACACGAAGCAACTTTTGTTGCTAATTCTCGGGCGATTCTATTTTGCAGTCGCCCATTACCTTCACACGAGCAACTTGTCTTGCGCAACTCTGTTCGAGTTTTTTTCTCATTCTCTTTCACTTTACTTTAACCCATTGTCAACTCTTTACTTTAACCCATTGTCGTTTCTTTTTCCTTATAGATATTTGGGCCACTCTACCACATATATTAATCAGTTCTGTCAAATAAGAAATACATTTTATTTATAATTCAAAATTAAAACAAAGATTATATGATAGACTTTCACATATATCACCTTTTCACTATCGTCTGAATCAATTTGTATGGCTTTCTCCATACATTTCACAATATCTTTAATTAATACGATTTTTTCGTCATACTCCATTTTCTAAAATAGTTATTTTATATTATGTACAGTTACAGTTGTGTATGCTTGTGTGATAAATTTTTCAGGTGCTATGCCAACCACATTTAATAAACGTTGATGGACAAAGCTTCTAGCTCTAACCAATTGTAAATATGGCTTGTACACTGTTGTGGAGGCGAAGTAGTTCGTAGTAAATAGTATTAAATGAATATGTACTTTAAATTACAACCATGTACCTCTTGCAACTCTGTATTCCTTTTCTATATTCTCTTTTGTTATATCCTTTTATAAACTGTAAACACATGTTTATCCATATTGAATAAAGTAAGTCGTTATTTAACCTTAAACGTTCTCGGACCATTAGGTTATGGGCCCAGAATCCCATGTGATCGCGAGCGACTAGACGATTAGAACAAAAGTGCAAGTGCAATTGAAAAATATAATTTGAGACTTCAGCATAATGGCTGGTATAGTAAGAATCGAGCCGCTAAACACGGAAAATTATGATTCTTGGAAGCTGCAAATGCGAGCAATTTCGTTGGCGATAGCGCCATCAGAGCTAGGGCTGATTTCGGGGTGCAGGCGTGCACGTGATATTTGGATAAGGTTGGAATCGACATTCCAATCAAAAGGGCCAGCCAGGAAAGCAACGTTACTTAAACGTGTAGCGTTGTCGCGTATGTCAGAAGACGAGAAAGTTCGAAAACACCTGAACGGGTTCTTCGATGCAGTAGCGAAGCTTAAAGAAATAGGCGTCGAAATTGGCGACGAGCTACTCGCAATTTTGTTATTGTACAGTTTGCCGGCGTCATACAAGACATTTAAATGTGCAGTTGAATCGCGAGATGAACTACCGAAGCCGGACATTCTTCGCGTTAAAATTCTCGAAGAACACGAGTCGCGAAAGTCAAAAGAAGACAAAGTGGAAGACAATAACGTGCTATACATAAAGAAAAAACAAAGCCAATCGTATGTTAATCGTAGTTCGTCAAATTCAAAGGAAACAAAAAAGTGCCATCGGTGCGGTAAACCGGGACATTTCGCTAGAAATTGTAATGACAACCAATAAGAACAAAATACGTGTGTGAGTGAAGAAACAAATGAAAAGGCAAAAGTGTCTTTATGTTCAGTAGAAAAAGCATTTGCCGTCCCTATAGGAAATATGAGGTGGTGTTTGGACAGTGGCTGCACATCTCATATGAGTGCGAATAAAAACATTTTTGAAAGTGTTAAACTAGTAAATGACGAATTAAGTTTGGCAAATAATTGCTCAACGAAGATAAGTAGTGTTGGTAAAGTGTGCACCACAGCAAACGTTCGCAGAAAACAAATTGACTTAGACTTAGAAAACGTTTTACATGTGGCCGATTTGCGTACGAATTTGTTGTCTGTTGCTAAAATCACCGACAGGGGTTACGCAGTTAAATTCAAAAAGAATGAAGCCGTGATTATGAACAGAAATAATGAAGTGGTATTGGAAGCCGAACGAATTGGCAATTTGTATTATTTGAAAACTTCGAAAGATTTCGCAAATTTGGCAAATTACAAAAACAATATTGATTTGTGGCATTACAGAATAGGACACGTTAACGAACGCAATTTGAAATCAATGGCAAACGGTTCGGTATATGGTTTAAAAATTAAACAAACTGAAAAACTCTCTGATTGTGAAATTTGTGCAACTGAAAAGCAAGTGCGCGCAACTTTTCCTAGATCAGATGAAAACAGAGTTGGCGATCTGCTAGAGATTTTGCACAGTGACGTGTGTGGTCCAATGAGGCGTGAGTCCCATGGCGGTGCGAAATATTTTGTGACATTTATTGACGAAAAGTCAAGGTGGTGTGAATTATTTTTCATAAAACAAAAATCACAAGTACTGGATGTTTTTAAAGAATATAAAGCTAAAGTTGAGACATTCACGGGAAAGAAAATAAAAGCATTGCAATCGGACAACGGGCGTGAGTATTGTAATAATGAATTTAATATATTTTTAAAAGAGTGCGGAATCAAACGTCACTTACGGCACCGTATACTCCGCAGCAAAACGGTATGGCTGAACGCAAAAACAGAACTCTCGTTGATATGGCCAGGTGCATGATGAAACATGCGGGTGCACCACCATCATTTTGGGCTGAAGCGGTGACTACGCCGTGTTATATTCGAAATCGTTGTGTAACAAGAACAACGGGTGAAGTTCCATACCGGGTATGGACCAAGAAAAATCCGACAGTGGCGTATATGAAAATATTCGATACAATAGCATACGTTCTAAACAAAAATCCTTCAAAAGGAAAATTCGATTCGCGCGCTGAACCATGTATATTTGTTGGCTACTCATGCGAATCAAAAGCGTACCGTTTGTATTCAAAGACTAAAAAGTGCATTATAATAAGTCGTGATGTAAAGTTCATCGATAAATCTGCTTTTGATGGAATTTTTGAAGAATTTGAGCACGAAAATAAAAAAAACGATGAATATAAAAACAAAATGGACGTTATATTCGAGAATAGCAATACAGATAGCGATGTCGAATGTGGGTATGAAGAGTCGGTAGACGCGTCTAATTGTGAGGTAGGTGTAGGTAATAAACTACGGGGCAGAGGCCGACCAACGTATGTACGTACGGGGCAAAGTGGGCGACTACGAAAAGTGTATCGCCAGTTAATCGCTAATAATGATTCAGAGGAGGAGGTTACTGATCCAGACGATTTTTACGAGTGCAACGAAGCACGTTTTATAATTCATGATCCGCAAACTTTGGCAGAGGCATTGAAGTGCGAGGACGCGTCTTTATGGGTAAAAGCGCTTGAAGACGAATTTTTGGCGCATATGAGAAACAAAACTTGGCAAATAGTTGAAAAGCCTTTAAATCGTAAAGTAATTGGTAACAAGTTTGTGTTCCGTACCAAAGATGAACATTTAAAGAAAGTTCGATTAGTTGCAAAGGGTTATGCTCAACGACCGGGGGAAGATTTTCATGAAGTTTCCTCTTCGGTTGCACGGTCAACTTCAGTACGGCTCTTTACAGCATTGAGTACAGAGTTGGATCTCCAAATACATCAGATGGATGTGGTCACCGCATATTTGAATGGAGATCAAGACGAAAACATCTACATGGATGTTCCAGATTTACTTATGAGTGTGTTGAAGAAAATTCAACGAGGTCAACCTGTGGGCTTAAAAGGTTTGACAAAGTATAGTAGCGAAATACAACAAACAGCAAGAGAGTGGCAAGCAACTCTACAACGAGAGAACCCCGTATGCCTAGTAAAGAAAGCATTTTATGGTCTGCGACAGTCAGTGTTAATGTGGTATCACAAATTATTAGCAACTCTAAACACGATTGGATTAAAATGAACGAAATTTGATCCATGTTTCTACGTACGTCGAGAAGGTGGTAACATTATGTTGGCCATTATATACGTAGATGATTTATTGTTAGCATCAAATAACGAAATTTTGTTAAAAACAATGAAGAAAACGCTCTCGCAACATTTCGATATGAAGGATATAGGTTACGTCAATCGTTGTTTGGGTATGGATTTTCATCAGAATCTAGAGAAAGGCGAAATATTTATATCTCAGAAGACATACGCGGAATCAATATTGAAGCAATTCGGAATGTTAGAGTGCAATCCTTCGAAAACACCAATAGAAGTGAATTGCAAACTTACCATTCCTACAACAAAAAATGAGGAGATTATGGCAAAATATCCACACCAAAGCTTAATCGGCGCTTTGATGTATTTAGCAGTATCTACAAGACCAGATATAGCGTATGCTGTAAATTTTATGAGTCAATTTAACAGCAACGTCGTCAAGGGCACAGTACAACAGGGTTTACTGTATAAGAAGACAGGTGTAGATTTGTATGGTGTAGTTGATGCTGATTGGGGAGCAAATTCAACGGACAGACGATCGTATTCAGGTTTTGCATTTATATATGCTGGGTCGTCTATAAGTTGGGAAGCACGGAAGCAACGTACTGTTTCGCTTTTCAGTACTGAGTCAGAGTACATCGCCATAACTGAGGCGGCTAAGGAAGCCCTTTATTTGAAAGGCGCTTTGAAAGAGGTGGGAATTGAGTGTGCCAGCGTAAAGTTGCACAAAAGTTAGCAGTATCTTCGAATTTCCACCCTCGAACGAAGCATATTGATGTACGGCATCATTTTATCAGAGACTGCGTACGAGATAAGGCAATTACACTAGAGTATATGTCAACACAGAAAATGCCAGCGGACATATTAACCAGGGGTCTTACGGAACTGAAGCATAGTAATTGTTCATCAAGTTTGGGCCTTATCGAATGCAATCAAGAAGAAGAAGAATAAGCTCTCTACTTCGAGAGAAGGTGTTGTGGAGGCGAAGTAGTTCGTAGTAAATAGTATTAAATGAATATGTACTTTAAATTACAACCATGTACCTCTTGCAACTCTATATTCCTCTTCTATATTCTCTTTTGTTATATCCTTTTATAAACTGTAAACACATGTTTATCCATATTGAATAAAGTCAGTCGTTATTTAACCTTAAACGTTCTCGGACCATTATACACAAATAATTTTGTTAGCGAACAGGTTACAAAAGTATTTATTACCCAAATTTCTGTTAGTGTTATTATTTTAGTTAGCAGTTTGTTACCATTAATATAAAAACATGTTAGCATGTTTGTTACCTATTTGTTAGCAGTAACAAGCATATTTGTTACATCGGTATGTTTTTTTATTTGTTATCCACTTGTTACTTCTAACAAATTCATAGGTTAGCGTATTGGTTTGCATTTTCTTACCACAATCACTTTCAATTCTTTTAAATAAAATTCAGTATTATTTATATTATTCTGCTTTATTTAATTGTAAAAACAAATTAACTTAAACTAATTATTAAAATTAATATAGAATTATATATAAAATTGACATAAATATTATTACAAGTTATAACTATAAATAGAACACAAAACTCAGGTATAGGTATAACTTTAAAACAATAAAAGTATTAAATTTTTCATTTTTTTTCCTTACTACTACTGGTGGTTCCTTGCAAATTTCTGTATACATTTCTTAATTTTTTTGTTTCCCACACACATCCAAAAACCATCACAATCCTTTGCCATCTCCGTTAAAATAACATCACCGATGAAGATCATATCTTTTTGTCGTACCCGATCTTCAAGATGAATTTTAAATTTCTGCAAATTAGTAAATTCTTTATTTTTTCTCTGTTACATTTTTTATTTGCAAATACCGCTAATTAAACCATCATCATTCTTGAGTGCACCAATAACCAAATGTCACGATATGCTTGTACAATTCCGGTCGTATATAGACATCGAACGTTTGAATGGTGTTAAACACAAACCAAGCGAAGCCTTGTTCTTAATCGTTTATTAAAGACTGTTGAAATAGCGCCTCAAAAATTTTATCACACAACCCTCGGGTAACTCTAGTAAAGAAAAATATTGTATATTAGTAAAATTCGTAAGTTGAAAACAATTGGTGACAAGCACAGGTGTTTCCAACACTACTCGCTGTTCCATTTCCATATCATAGGCGATAAGAAAATTTTCTCTTTCAGCATGCACAGTTTCAAAGGCATCTTAAACAGATATCAGGTGATATCTTGGCCAGCAATGTCCAGACGTTTATAGTAACTTACTGTAATAATTTTTTCTCATTTCCTCAGTAGATTCGTGGGATGTTCTGTTAGCAGAATTTTAGTGTTCTTTACCACACCATTCTCCATTGATTGGGAATCCGCTAAGAGCGAGCGTAGCTGTGAGGCTTCATCATCCCCCATCCATTTTGTTGTGCGATACCACTGATAGAAGAATTTAGGAAAGAGGCATGCGCAACAAAATTTCAATTTATAGAACGGATAACAAGCCCAATACCGATCAAAATCTTGGTAAAGGTTCAGGAGAGCGGCTTTTCCGAAAACGTACACCAATTTTCACGGGAAATGTCTTAAAATTCGTGTTTTAATTCCAATTTACGAATATATATGGCGCATTACCTATTTTTATGTTTTTTTGTAATAAAAACCATAAAAATATTATGATTTTGCACGTTATTTACACCATGTTCAGACCGACACTTAATCACACGATTTCGGCTGTTGAGTGGTTTATCCCACTAATCTTATAAATTTATCAAGATTTCGCCATACAAAAATGACAGTTCCAAATCACTTCATTGAAATGATTTGAAACTGATCCACACTAAATCTCTCTGTGCGACTCTGATTTTGCGCCATCTACTTGTCAGAATTGGAAATCTGCAATGAATCTAATTTCACCTGAAAATCGACTTAACAGATGAAAAAATTCATCCATCATTTCCATTATATGAAAAATATTTAAAAAAAGACGGCTTTTATTTCAAAATACTATATGACAATCTTTTCTTTTGATAAATATTAAACTTGAACATGGTTTTACGCTATAAATGGCATCACTGTTCGAAATTCAATTGGGCACTAGTGACACAAGCAGTGATCGGGCCCGAAATATCGATATTCGAGACTAAACAAGTAGCGGGATTCTGTAACTAGTCTCTTGTCTCTATTTGAGAAATTTTGAGGTAAAGTCTCAATTTGCGACTAGTTACTATTCACTAAACAGTCTCTAGCGTTAGTCTCAAAATATTGCCTCAAATTTGAGACCTGATAGTTAGCAAGTCCCAAAACTAAAAATAACACTTGTCTGCCATTTTGAATATACTGAATAGAGATCATCATAGATATTAATCGATTGTCATATTTTTATATTTCGTAAACAACTCAAACACGAAAAGATTAAAAATAAATCAGTTTTTCATAAATTTCGTAGATATTATGAAACAAAGTCAACATATATTTTTATTTTTATGGATAATTATGTTTTTTGACCATGTTATAGAAAATTTAATATTTGTTATCGACATATTTATAGCGGGATTCTGTAACCAGTCTCTAGTCTCTATTTGAGACATTTTGAGATGAAATCTCAATTTGTGACTAGTTACTATTCACTAAACAGTCTCTAGCGTTAGTTTCAAAATATTGCCCCAAATTTGAGACCAAGTAGTTAGCAGATCACAAAACTAAAAAGAGCTCTTGTCTGTCATTTTGAATATACTGAATAGAGATCATCATAGATATTAATCGATTGTCATATTTTTATATTTTGTAAACAACTCAAACACCAAAAAGTTATACTATGTTCGGACCGACATTGAAAACATTTTGAAAACACATTTGTATGTTGTGGAATGTAAGTCGCTCGGACCGACAATGTGTGTTTTCGATGAGTTTTTACTGACAACTATCAATACGGGTATTCTCTTGCTCTTGCAAGATGACACAAAATGCAAAAGTCCTATACGGAATTATGCAAGGACAAGAGAGCACCCATTGCAGAATCTAGTGATATAAGATGGCACGAAAATAAACATGGGTTTTGGTCTGACATATTTTACAGCCATTACAAATAAATTTTTGCGTGTGTTTGTTGTGCCGCTGCACCTAGAGAAAATTCTGCAATTGGTGCACCGTGCAAGGGTTTTGCAAGAACAAGAGAATCCCCTTAACAGTGAGCAGCTGTATTTGTGTATGGAATGTAAACAAATATCAAGTGACAATTTAGGGCAGGCAAAATATGTCTTCCAAAAAAATCGATTAAACTAGAGCAGGCACCGATTATAATGAGTGGAATGTAAGTTTTCAAGTAGTTTTCAGCGAAAACTCTGTTTTCGTTTGATAGATTTTACATGGACGAAAACAGAAGTTTTCGTGCGAAAACCAGTTTTTCCCACGAAAACATGTTTTCAATGTCGGTCCGAACATAGTATTAAAAATAAATAAATTTTACATAAATTTCGTAAATAGTATGAAACAAGGTCAACATATATTTTTATTTTTATTGATAATTATGTTTTTTAACTATGTTATAGATAATTTAATATTTGTTATCGAGATATTTATTTTTATTCAAGTGTAAAAACATCTCCGAATAATGAAATGTAATAGATTTGGACACTGTCACTTACAGAATAGCAAAATAGTCTCAAGTCTCAAAAATTGTCTCTAATTTAAAATCTCAAATTTAGAGACTTGAAACTGTATCACAGCATAGAATCGTTCGGAGGAATTGATAAAAATGATAGACACATAATAGAAAAATAATAATCATGGGAAAAATAAAAAGAAATTAAAATATCGATATTCTCAATATTCGAGTCTGAATGAGAATTGGTAAAAATGAGAAACACATAATAGGAAAATTTATAATTCATTATTATTGCAGCGGGGGGCGGAACAGCGGGGTTTTGAACCGACCAGGGTTATTTTTTTTCGAGTGCTCGACCTCGCTAACCCTGGTCGGTCCAATACCCCGCTATTCATAACTCTTCTATGTCCAACTTCTTCTTCTTCTTTCTGCAATAATAATGAATTACAAATTTTTCTACAGTAGACGCTCCGAAATTAGAACCACTTTGTTTTTCGGGTAGTTCTAATTTCTGGACGGTTTATTTTAACGTAAATAATAAAATTAACAGCCCTATTCTGAAAAAACCTCTCAACTGAGTTGAGAGGAAAAATTTGAGAGATTTCTTGTGAGGCATATTTTGTGAGGCTATTCTTGCTCAAACCTCATAAGAAAAAAGCTTTAAAAAGTCACCACGTGAGGTAAAAAGCTTTTAGCTGTCAAACAGCTGTTTTATGAAAAATAAGCAAACAAAAACGTACACAACAATGGATAATCAGCATATGTAAGTAATTTTGCAAATTTTAAATATATATATATATATACAATAATTTCATATATTCCTAGGCGTACAAAAACGGAAAGGACAACTCAGGAGCAGCTGCAACATTACATAATGTTTTGCAAGCAGCATCCTGAGTTGCAACGAGGAAGCTAGCTCCGACCAACCCTCAAGGGTTGCAAATACTTTGGTCGGAGTTAGCAGATAATTTAAATGCCTTAAGAGGCCCAACTCGGTCGGCAGCCAAGTGGAGGGAGGTAAGTTCATAAATGCTTGTGTATGTTTCACATTATTAAAATCCATATGTTCCATAGTCATTGATGCATTGGAAACATCAATGCTCAAGCATCCTCGCCAGCAGTCACATCCCCTGCTCCAGCTTTTCCTGCTCTCAATTTAAATTTTTCTTCCTCGCCATCACCCCATTTTTCTTCCTCACCATCACCTCCATCTTCTTCCTTATCTCCTCCCATCTTATCTTCTCCTATGCCATCTCCTTCTTACATCCCTCCTGAAAAATTGACTGCAGCGAAGATGCTTGGGACAGTGCTAAAGAAAATGGAGGATCGGGAAAAGCGAGAGGAGGAGGCCATTGCTCTACAAAGGACAATTGTAGAGCAAAATGTGCAGATGACAGGGGTGCTGACCCAATTGACAAAAGCACTAACCTCGCTGTCAGAGGTTATGGCTAAATTGTCGGACAAATTAGATAAGTAATAATAAATATGTAAAAAAATAAAAAAATGAAATAAAAATGTAAAAAAATAAAAAAAAATTAAACAAAAATGCAAAAAAATTAAATAAAATAAAATGAATTATTTAATAAATAAAATAAAATAAAATGAATTATTTAAACATATGTAGATGTCTTTTTATTCATTCTTAGAGGAAGTAAAATGTACGGAGACAGTAAGTAACTTACATATATGTATATATGTATATATATATATATATTTATATATATATATATATATATATATATTTATAGTACATGACGCCACTGGAAATATATATAAACATATGTATGTATATTATAAAGACATGATGTAACGTTCTCTTACTCTAGCACCCTCCCTAAAATTGGGTTTTTTTAATTATAACACTCAATTATCAATTTATATAATTTATTTATTAAAAATATTGATTTAAATCAAAACAAACACAGATGTTTTCTATTATGATGGCTGCTTTCACACGTCACAGATATTTGTGACAATAGTGAGCATTTGAGCTTTTGAATTTTCGCCAGAATAAGGTAACCCTCATTATAGTGAGAAACATCACTGTGGTGAGGTTGGTGACTTTTGTGAGGGCATGAGAATAGGGCTGTAAGAGTTAAGCCACTTCCAAAAACTATATAAAAACATCTTTTTTTATTTAATTTCTTATTTTATTTAAAAACATAAGAATTCAGACCATTACTTAACAATTATTAAAAAAAATTATAATTAATTAATTAAAATTATAAATAATTTTTGTTTGACATATAATCAGTAATATTTGTTTTTTTTTTTTTTTTTTGGTTTCTTTAAATCCGATATAACAATATCGTTACGGAGAGCCAAAAGATGGGTCATGTGCTGACTGGAAGACAATTCACTCTTGTTGCACTAATTTATTAAATTCTTCACGTTTTCAATAGCTATAGCATTTGAAATAACTGGTGTGTCATCAACAACATCGTCTTCACTGCTATCAGAAATCTCATCACCGCTACTTAGGTCATAATCAGTTCCGTCTTTAAACTCATCTTCATTCCATTTCTCGATGTCATAAATACACAAGAAACTGTTTGGATCAATTTCTGCTAAAAGAGTTCGATTTATTTGGAGAGCTTCATTGCAGTCCTCATTTTTGTTAAGCAACTGTGCTAGTGGCACATCATCATCGCTGTAAAATTCCTCATCACTGTTTGCGTTATCTCATCCCAAGCTTGTTTCAGATATATTATTGCCTTTCGGATGGAACGGGATTTCAACAGACTATTCAGTGCACCACCTTCAGCTATAATTTCAGCAAGTAACTTACTTCTGTAAACAAGTTTTGTTAACTTCATGGGATTTTGATCCATTAATTATAAATAATTTTTGTTTGACATATAATCAGTAATATTTGTTTGTTTTTTTTTTTTTTGGTTTCTTTAAATCCGATATAACAATATCGTTACGGAGAGCCAAAAGATGGGTCATGTGCTGACTGGAAGACAATTCACTCTTGTTGCACTAATTTATTAAATTCTTCACGTTTTCAATAGCTATAGCATTTGAAATAACTGGTGTGTCATCAACAACATCGTCTTCACTGCTATCAGAAATCTCATCACCGCTACTTAGGTCATAATCAGTTCCGTCTTTAAACTCATCTTCATTCCATTTCTCGATGTCATAAATACACAAGAAACTGTTTGGATCAATTTCTGCTAAAAGAGTTCGATTTATTTGGAGAGCTTCATTGCAGTCCTCATTTTTGTTAAGCAACTGTGCTAGTGGCACATCATCATCGCTGTAAAATTCCTCATCACTGTTTGCGTTATCTCATCCCAAGCTTGTTTCAGATATATTATTGCCTTTCGGATGGAACGGGATTTCAACAGACTATTCAGTGCACCACCTTCAGCTATAATTTCAGCAAGTAACTTACTTCTGTAAACAAGTTTTGTTAACTTCATGGGATTTTGATCCATTGATTGCACAGCTGCTGTCACATTTGGTGGCAAGAAATATGCAACTATGTTGCCATCTTTGCTTTGAAGATGCTCAATTGGTGCATGCGCGGAGCAGTTATCAATAAGCAGAAGAGCCTTCGGAGGCAAGTTATTTTTTTGAGAAAACTGGATGACCTGTAATAAAAAAAAAAAAATATTTTAAAATAAAAGAAATTAAAAGCAAAATTATTTCCTCTTACTTCATTAAAAAATATCTTGTGAAACCAATCATGAAAGATCCGACACGTCATCCAAGCATTTTTGGAAAAGTTGTAATGAAGTGGATTATTAAAACCTTTGAAGCTCCTGGATTTTTGGCTTTTCCAATAATTAAGGGCACTAATTTGTGAGAGCCATCAGCATTTGAACCAAGTAAAATTGAAATTCGTTCATTTAGAATTTTGTATCCAGGCGGATTTTTTTCACAAGCAGAGACATATGTTTTATCTGGTAGGCAACGATAAAATAATCCAGTTTCGTCAGTGACTTTTGCATAGTATCTGTGAATAAATGGAACCACTAATTTTTAAAAAACGAATGCCGTGTCGCTTTTTAAATTTAGTAAACCATCCATCGCTTACTCGGAATGCATTTTTGTTTTTATCGGGGTATTCTTCAACAAAAATTTGTTTAGCTTTTTCCTTTAATATTGTTCCTGTCAATGTACACTTCCTTTCGCGTTGTTGTAAAAACCACTCACAAAGACGACTTTCCATTTTCGGATATTCGGCACTATGCATAGTTTTATTTGATGCTTCCTGATAAGTGCTGGAAACAGGATTTAATGTAGATGATCTATTTGACTTGATATAGCTGATGGCAGATTTGCTCACATTGAAATCTAGCGCTAGACGACTCCCTTGAACTCATTTGTCCAGCTTTTCCAATATCTTTACTTTGGTTTCCAAAGATAAAGTGGTTTTTTTTATGTTTATTTGACATTTTTAGTAAGTTATTTTTAGTTTTCGGTAGAGTCTAGCAAAATATGTCCACGCGTTTCAAATTTCACACAAGAATAACAAAAACTCCAAAAATATGGCAAAACAAAAACTAAAAAGGAATTAAATATATAACTTGGGGATTCTCCTTTCTATTTTACCTTTGTTCAGTAAAATAAAAACCAAGAATGGGAATTCCCTGGTGGTAAAAATTAAAAAAAAAAAAAAAAAAACTCTTAGAAATTAGAACCTCAATAATTACGTGTATATAATTGATAGAAAATATATTTTTTAACATCTAAAGACGTGTTAAGTGTAAAAGTGAATTTTTAATTTGGGGAAACACGATGTTTTTTTTTTATTAAAACAAAGAAAATATTGCTTTTAAAGGCACGCGCCGTACATATTCGTAAACCGTTCTCCTGAACCTTTACCAAAATCTTTCTTGATTAAAAAACTAGCTTCATCAAATTTAGCACGGATTATACTTGTATTCTTAGGCACGGTGCAATTTCCGAAGAAATTATCAATATACATATCAATGATTTTTTCCCGGCTGGCTAATCTGCAATAAAGAGTTTTAGTTAAAAAAATTCCCCTTGTTTTATAATATTTAAAAGAACTATTAGTAATTAAATTATTTCTCAAATAAAAGCTTACTTGTTGATATGCCAAAATTAATAAAATTAAATTACTTTTTTCCTGCTTCTGCTATTAGTTCTTTTTCTTGAAAAATTGTTAACGCCTTTTCTCTTTTAATGTGCTGAACACATTGAGCGCGACAGACTGCAAGCGACATCTGTCAAATATTAAAATACCCACGTTCTTATGGACACAGTTATTTTGACAGCTGCACGACTACACGACTGCAGGCCGCTCTCGCTAACTTCAATATTTTTATATTTTCCAACGACAGTAGAGAAAAGTGATGCCACTAATATGTAAAATGTGTAATTATTCAAAGCTCTAACAAACCTGACGTTATTTTACAAATAAAAGCATAAAAGAGCTCTGTTATATTATTTTTAATAACATTTGATCATTTAAAACAGATACATTTACCTATTTACTTATTTTGTGCACAAAAAATTTAACTTTGAACAAAATATTAAAATTTCATTGAAGTAAAAGGTATTAGTATGGCCACAACGAAATTCTGTACATGCAAAATGGACAACGGTGTTATCTTGTGTATATGCCGGCCATTGTTATGTAGCTGCCTTCTTACAAATGTCCATGCAAAAGGATTCACGACGCCATCTTCAGTTCACTGTCGTGCTGCCATGTCGTGTCGCGCTCAATGTGTTCAGCACATAACATATTAATATTTCGATCCGCTTGAATGTCGGCAGTTTTTCTCACCCTCACACCCGCAACACATAGAGCGCGACAGACTGCAAGCGACATCTGTCAAATATTAAAATATACGCGTTCCTATGAACACAGTTATGTACTCGTAGTTGTACAGCTGCCTCAATAACTGTGTCCTTAAGAACGGGGGATTTTTATATTTGACAGATGTCGCTTGCAGTCTGTCGCGCTCTATGTGTTCCTTGCGTTGCTTAAGTGCTGAACAAATGTACACAAGACAACACCGCTGTCCATTTTGCATGTACACAATTTCGTTGTGGCCATACTAATACCATTTACTTCAATGAAATTTTAATATTTTGTTCAAAGTTAAATTTTTGGTGCAAAAAATAAGTAAACAGGTATCTGTTTTAAATTATCAAATGTTATTAAAAATGACATTGTAACAAAACGGCGATTATTTGTAACGAATTTATAGTTAATAGTTTTAATCAGTTAAGGATCACTGTGAATTATTAGTTTAAGCACGTTATTGTGAATTATCGCAGTGTCCTTTACTCCCGACGTTCGTTTTCGGTGTCCATACTGTTGGAACTCCGATCATAATTCACTCAATTTCCGAACGCCGAAGAGATAGGCTGAGACACTGCGGTAAGTTGATCTTGCAGATCATTGAATATTTGTAATAACCTTTTCTTTCTAGAAATAAATTGTTGTTTGTTGTTGTTGTTGTCACCGTATGCACGTGTACGAAATGTATGTGCGCATACGTGAGAACGAACACAATTAAATTCGCCAGCCAACGGAATTGAGACATCTTTATTTCGCACGTGCCGTCACTCCTGTGCCAGTGGAGTATATAATTTATATTATAAAGCTTTATGTGATAACTAATTAGTTACGAGCCGCCATCGTGACACAACTTGTTAACGTGTCTATCGCCAAACGGGACGCCTTCCCGCTATCCGCCGTTACGTCGCCAAACGGGAAGCCATCCCGCTATTTGCCACCACGTTGTAACCGTTACGTCGCCAACGGGAAGCCATCCCGCTATTTGCTACCACGTTGTAACCGTTACGTCGCCAATGGGAAGCCATCCCACTATTCGCCGCCAAATCGCAGCCGCCACGTCGCCAAACGGGAAGCCATCCCGCAATTCTCCGCCAACGTCATAACGTTTTATATCGCCAAACGGGACACCTTCCCGCTTATTAGTCGCCATCGTCATAGGTATTATATTGCCACTGGGAAGCCATCCCGCTATTCGCCGCCAAATCGTAGCCGCCACGTCGCCAAACGGGAAGCCATCCCGCAATTCTCCGCCAACATTATAACGTTTATATTGCTAAATTGCCGATCATATTTGTGTAACATTTCCTTCAAGCCGCCGTATTAAAACAATGGAAAACTCAACTAGAAAGAGTATGCGAATTCAACAACAAGACAGCCTTAGCAAGTCAGTTTCAGTTGAAGATCAAAGATTGGATAATGATGATGTGGATAACGGATCCAATCATCAAGGTAGTGCGTCAACTAGCTCTAGCGTATCCACCAAAGTTACAGTGGAAAGTCAGCTACAAATGCTCGTTGCCATGCAAAAGCAAATCAATGCTCTGAGTAACCAGCTGCGAGGTACTCAGGTAAAGTTGAAGGAAAGTGAACGTCAGTGTGAACTTCTGAAGTCCACAATACGCGTAGAGAACGGATCAAGGTCAAATTCCATTGCGACCTCAGTGGATCCCGTTGTAGATACCGCTATACAACCTATAGCAGTCTCAACGCAGGCAACAACGAACTCGCAGAATAGTTCAAACACTTCTATGCAGTCGACGTCAACGTATACAGCCGCCATGCATACGTATACTCAGTGTCCTTATGAGGGTACTACATCGCCAATCTTCACAGCCACCGCCTCTTCGATAGGTACTATGCCTTCAACTTCATTACAGTCGCAGCCATTTGCTAACGTTACACCAGACAGTTCATATCTGCTTACACTACCGAGAAAAATTCAAGATTTGCCAGATTTCGACGGATGCGCAGAAGAGTGGCCTATGTTCGCCGCCGCCTTTACACAGTCAACTGCGTCATACAATTACTCGAACTTCGAAAACAATCAACGTCTACAGAGATGCCTAAAGGGTGAGGCTAGAGAGACAGTGCACTCACTTCTAATCCATCCGGATAACGTTCCTGCCGTTATGGACACTTTGCGATTTCGATTCGGCCGTCCAGAACTACTTATCAAATGTCAGCTGCGCCAAGTACGGGAGATGCCACACATATCAGAATCCGCCATCGACAAAATGATTCCTTTCTCAGTCAAAGTAAAGAACCTAGCCGTGTTCCTACAATCAGTAAATGGTCAGCAGCACTTGTGTAACCCAACATTATTGGAGGAGCTTGTGGGTAAGCTACCCATGAGCAAGAAACTCGATTGGGCAAAAACCTCATCGATGATACAGCTATATCCCACAATCAAAGATTTCAGTACCTGGCTTAGTGGAGTGGCCGATCTAATATGTACAGTACAAGATAGTGGGCGGTCTCATTCGAGCAAACCAAAGCGCCGCGTTCTTCTTCAAACCGCAAACAACGCCAGAGAAGTCCTATGTCCACTGTGCCATGTTGGACACCACATCTTCGATTGTGACACGTTCAACTCGCTAAGCATCCGTGACAGATGGAGCAAAGCCAAGCTCCTCCGCTTATGTTTCTCTTGTCTTCAGGGTGGTCATACCACAAGAGATTGTCGCCGACGGAAAACCTGCAGAACGAACGGTTGTCAAAGAGTACATAACAAACTGTTACACGAGCCACCGAGGAGCATGTCGAAGATGCAACGGGTTGAGATTCCATCTGGACCAACCACAGCCGATGCAGTACTCAGTTGTACAGACAGTGGAATGAAAAAACAAAAAGTGTTGTTTAGAATAGTTCCAGTTACAGTACATAGTCACAAAGCTCGTATTAATACCTTCGCTCTACTGGATGAAGGATCGTCGATAACTATGGCCGATTCTTCTTTGATTGAGCAGCTCGGAGTAAAGGGTCACCAAAGCCGGGTATCCCTACAATGGCTGGGTGGAAGAGCTGCTACTGATAATGCCACTATCGTCGACATCGAGGTTAGTGGTTCCAATTCAGGCCAGAAATATAAGTTGCATCATGTCTACGGCATCCAGGATTTACAACTTCCGATACAAAGTTTACAGAAAGCTGACGTAGATGAAGCTCGCTTGAAAAGGTTGTCGATTCGAACGTACGACAACGCCGTTCCCAAGTTGCTTATTGGATTAGACCACAGTCACTTGGGAATTCCTAGTGAGATCGAAACCCTAAAATGTAAGGGTCCTTACGCCGCACGTACTAAGTTAGGTTGGGTCGTCTTCGGGCCAACTGATAACTTCAATCAAGCGAGGACATCGTGTTTGCATATGTCCGTCTCGGAAGATAAATATCTGCAAGATGTGGTGGCCGATTACTTTAGTATCGAGAGCTTCGGTGTACGTCCAGCACCACTCGTCGAGCCCGACGATGATAAAAGAGCGCGCCAGATACTCGGATACTCGAGTCTACGGTCACGAAGATCAACGGACGTTTCCAAGCCGGTCTCCTGTGGAAACGAGATAATGTTCAGCTCCCCGACAGCTACTCCATGGCCGAGAGAAGACTGGTCGGAATTGAGCGTAAGATGAGACGAGACGAAACATTTGCCCGAGAGTATCGTGCTATCATTCGGGATTACGTTAATAAAAATTATGCCAGAAAGTTGCGCCCGGAGGAAGCTGCAATTACATGTCCAAGAACGTGGTACCTTCCACACTTCGGTGTGATGAATGTCAATAAGCCCGGTAAACTGCGCCTAGTGTTTGATGCCGCCGCCACCGTCAACGGTTGTTCACTAAACAGTTACCTGCTAAAGGGTCCTCAACAATATCAACCAATGCCGACAGTTCTTTTTAATTTTCGTGTTGGCGCAATTGCCATCGCCGCCGATATTAAAGAGATGTTTCACCAAATTTCTATAAGAGAAGAAGATAGAAATGCCCAAAGGTTTCTTTGGAGGGACGGTAACGACAAGATTCGTCCAGACGTATACGAAATGCTGGTGATGACATTTGGAGCCGCATGCTCGCCTTGCACGGCCCAGTATGTTAAAGATATTAACGCACTTGAGCACCGCAAAAGCTGTCCAAGAGCCTACGACTCTATCACAAAGCATCACTATGTTGATGACTTCGTGGATAGTTTCGACAACGTTAAAGAAGCCATTAAAGTAGCCAATGAAGTCAGACGTATTCACAAGAATGCCGGGTTTGAACTACGCAACTTTTCTTCAAATTCCCTAGAAGCCAAAATCACCCTAAATGGTTTTAAACCGGAACAACTGACAAATAGCTTAGTCACATTAGCAGTAGAACGCGTTCTTGGAATGTATTGGCAACCTAGTAACGACGTATTTAGTTACACACTCAAATTTAACAACGTGGATGCTGAAGTCATCAGTGGACAAAAACGACCGTCGAAAAGAGAGCTACTAAGCATAGTCATGTCAGTATTTGACCCGCTTGGGTTTTTATCCAAATTTATGGTCAACGCAAAATTATTGGTGCGCGAATCGTGGCGTTACGAATTGCGGTGGGATGAGCCTCTGCCTGAACCTATATGTAAAGAGTGGGACAAATGGCGTCGACAGTTAAAAAACGTATTGAATTTTAGAGTCCCTCGCCACTATTTCGCCCGTGGACCACCTGCCGAAGTGCAACTTCACATCTTCGTAGATGCCAGTGAGGATGTATTTGCAGCAGTAGCCTACTGGAGAGTAATGTATACAGATAACAAAGTTTGCGTCGTACTCGTATGTGCCAAAACGAGGTGTGCTCCACTAAAACCAATGACTATTCCACGCCTTGAACTGCAGGCAGCCGTCTTAGGAACTCGACTGCTAGAGACTATCATCAAAGATCATTCAGTTGCAATCAAAAAACGCGTGATGTGGAGCGATTCCAAAACAGTTCTGAGTTGGATTAAATCGGGAACACGTCGCTACAAGCCATTCGTAGCACATCGTGTGGCAGAAATTCTCGCCGCTACCGACGCTAACGACTGGCGTTGGATACCGTCGGAGGAGAATGTTGCTGATGAGGCAACGAGACCAAGTACGGCATTCGACAGTCATCCGACTTCACGATGGCTAAATGGACCATCATTTTTAACAGAAGAAGAAGAAGCCTGACCTACATTTGAAGGAATCCCTGATCTGTTAGAAGAGTGTGAAGAGCTTCGCCCGAAATTTGTAATGCTAGCCACGCCGTCATGTGTCATAGACATGACAAGATTTTCAAGTTTAACTAAGCTAAAGCGGTCGGTCGCCTGGGTCATCCGATTTATAGATTTGTGTCGTCACAAAAAAGTGGAAGGGTGTCTGACCGCCGAGGAATTAAAAGTAGCCGAAATTTTCTTATGCCGCCTTGCCCAATCTGCCTCGTACTCACTTGAGATTAATCAATTGAAAGAAGGTGGAAATGTAGTGAAAGGGTCTGAGTTATACACACTCTCCCCGTTTATCGACGCAGAAGGTATCATGCGTGTTAGCGGACGTATCGATTCTGCCAGCTGGCTTCCGTATGATACCACGCGACCTATTATCCTAGCACCAAATCATGATCTCACTCGCTTGATCTTACTGGACTGTCATAATCGGATGAAACATCAGAACGTGGAGGCGACGATGTGTGAGGTTCGTCAAAGATACTGGGTGCCGAATATAAGACGTACTATGAAGAAGATCATATCGACATGTCTTATTTGTAAAATTTCCAAGTGCCTACCCTCACAGCCTATGATGGGTCAATTGCCAAAAGATCGACTAACGCCATTCGTGAGGCCATTTTCTTACGCAGGTATTGATTACTTTGGTCCTCTCACCGTAACGGTTGGTCGGCGTAAGGAGAAAAGATAGGTGGCGTTGTTCACCTGTCTAACAACGCGAGCGATTCACCTGGAAGTCGCTGCCGATCTTTCGACTGATGCATGCATTCTTGCAATTCGAAACTTTATCAATCGTCGTGGTATGCCAGTAAGAATTCGTAGCGACAACGGTAAGAATTTCGTAGGAGCCAACAATGAAGGGAAACGATTTTCCGAGGTATTTGATTGTCATCGCATTCAGGACGATCTTGCTGTGAAAGGAGTTGAATGGATATTCAATTGTCCGAACAATCCTGCAGAAGGTGGCATATGGGAACGTATGGTGAGGTGTGTAAAGCGTGTCCTCAATGTAACTTTAAAAGAAGTTGCACCTCGCGAGCACACGCTACAGAGTTTGTTAATTGAAGCCGAGAACATCGTCAACTCCAGACCACTCACACATCTGCCGCTATCATCAGATCAGGATGAACCGCTCACTCCGAATCATTTCTTGCTTGGTACTGCCAATACTTCGCAAACGCCAGCCGTCAACGATATCGTCACGAAACCCTGCGCACTTGGTAAACAGTGGCGCATTGCCCGACAGTTAAGAGACACGTTCTGGAGACGATGGATTCTGGAATATTTGCCGACACTTACGCGTCGAATGCGGCGTTAACATGCCGCGGAAACAGTGGTGCCGTGGTCGGGTAGAAGCGGTACAGCGTGGATCTGATGGCGTTATCAGGAGAGCCGATGTACGCACCAGCAGTGGAATCCTTCGTCGTCCCGTGTCAAAGTTAGCCGTTTTGGACGTGGAGTAAGTGAATCGGATCGATTCACGGAGAGGGGGATGTAACAAAACGGCGATTATTTGTAACGAATTTATAGTTAATAGTTTTAATCAGTTAAGGATCACTGTGAATTATTAGTTTAAGCACGTTATTGTGAATTATCGCAGTGTCCTTTACTCCCGACGTTCGTTTTCGGTGTCCATACTGTTGGAACTCCGATCATAATTCACTCAATTTCCGAACGCCGAAGAGATAGGCTGAGACACTGCGGTAAGTTGATCTTGCAGATCATTGAATATTTGTAATAACCTTTTCTTTCTAGAAATAAATTGTTGTTTGTTGTTGTTGTTGTCACCGTATGCACGTGTACGAAATGTATGTGCGCATACGTGAGAACGAACACAATTAAATTCGCCAGCCAACAGAATTGAGACAGACATAACAGAGCTCTTTTATGCTTTTATTTGTAAAATAACGTCAGGTTTGTTAGAGCTTTGAATAATTATACATTTTACATATTAGTGGCATCACTCCTCTCTACTGTCAACTCTACTGTCGTCGGCAAATACAAAAATATGTTGATGTGCTGAACACAATGACAGAGACAGACTGCAGCAGCACAAAGTTCTCCATTTTGCATGTACACAATTTCGTTGTAGCCATACTAATACCTTGCACTTCAATGAAATTTTAATATTTTGTTCAAAGTGAAATTTTGTATGCAAAAAATAAGTAAATAGGTAAATTTATATGTTTTAAATTATCAATTGTTATTACAAATGATATAATACAGCGTTTTTATGCTCTGCGAATGGTAGGCACCTTGCCGTGGTGCAGGGGCTTAAGCCGCAAGGCATACTCGGCACCCCCCAACCGGTGTGGGTGGTGTCAGTTGGCACTGCCCATGCAGGATGTCGGGTGCCGCATGCGTGCGGCAACCTAGAGCTACCACCTCCTAATCCAGGGTGTTATGCAACGACCAGCGCAGACGACAATGCACAACGGCAACAACAGCGGTACTGCTGCAGGCAAAGGAGACTCAGGAGCCAAACGCAAGTTCAGCTTCCTGGACGCCCTGTCGCCTGATGAGCGAGTGCTGTTTGAGGAGCATGCGGGAGATGATGATAACATGCCGTCATGCAGCGGTACTCAACAGGCGGCATCCACTGCACCCGCGAACAACGCAGCTGACCACTCCGCAACTCCTCAAAGCAGGATCTGCTCAGAGGAGGCGCAACGAACTTGCGCAGCAGGAGGCAAGGGCAAAAGAAAGAGGAGGCGCAGGGGAGACTGCCCCCTCAACCACCAGCAGGTCGTCCGGGTGGGATCGATGACCCTCGTAGGAAGGGTATGAGCGGTTCCAGCTTAAAATGGTACCTCAGGCACCTTCAGGAGGGAAGAACTCCTGAGGAAGCCGAAAGGCTATGGAGGAACAGGGTCAAAGGCAATAGTGCCTCCCCGGTCTTGAAGGTGCGTAAGGGCGCAAATACCGCATCCAACAGTAAGAGGAGCAACGGGGCTCGGGACAGCGGTCATGTCAACGCAAATCCAACACCTAGGTTTGGAAGCGTAAAGACCGCAACTCCGGTAGCCAAACGCAAGAGCAGCCAAATCACGCCACAGGAACCACCAAACTCCAAGAGACAACGGGGCAACTACGCCCTGGTAGCTGGTGGCGAGCTCTTCGCACCGAATCCTCCTCGGGCAGCTGAGGGACAGCGCAGACATGCGGATGCCTTAAAGGGCATACGGATGGCTGTGCTGCCTCTGAACTACCCCGCGGAAATTCTAGAAGCGGAGGAGCTCACCGCTCTACAAGATCTCCTCATGGAAGAGGTGTACAGGGGTTGTAAGGACCCGGTAGCCTTTCATGAGGTACACTTCAAGGGTGGGTTCATGCAGATAGCATCAACTGACTACGGGAGATCGCTCCCAAGCTGACCGGCTGGAAGGGCCCCATTCTTTGCGTCAGGAGGGGGAGGACATCCCGATCATGCACTGCATGATGGTGTTCCTCCCAAGATGCGAAGGGAAACCCTACGAGTTCGCTTTGGGGCTCCTCAGGAACCAAAACAGAGGGATCAATATCTCGGCCTGGCGAGTGGTCGACAGCAAAATGGAGGGTTCCGGATGGAGGCTGAACTTGTGCGTGGATGACGAGTCCTACAAATTCATCCGGAAGGAGGGCTTCCGTCTGAGCTATCGATTTAGCACGGTAGTCATGAGGCCCTACAAACCGAAGACAACCGGAAAGGAAGACGAGAAGATGCAGGTGGACGAGGAAGCCACCCGTCCCAGCATCATGTCAGCAGAGCAGGTTGCAACTGCGAAAACCACAGTGGAAATGCCAGCAGTGAAGAGGGGGTGCTACCCTCTACGCAGGAGCTCCTGGAGGGACTTGAAGACCTTGTTGGTATTGCGGGGGACGGGGCAGATGAGGACCAGTTCCTCATCGAACCCATCTATAGTGGTCGCAGGCACGGAAATAGCCCAGGTGAACCTGCATCATGCGGCGTCAGCATCCGCTGTAATCGCGAGAAAGTCTTGGCGGATAATCTGGGCATCCTGTTAATACAGGAGCCATGGGTCCACAGAGGAGAAGTCAGAGGCCTCAATGTGGATAGCAACAAGGTAATCTGGGATCTCTCCAGTGAGAGATCCCGAGCCTGTATAGCAATTAGAAGAAATATTGATTATTTATGTATTTCAGAATTCCTAACATAGGACCTAGTTGCGGTGCAGGTCAGAGATGAGGAGGGAACGGACTTGGTCATGGCAACGGCCTATCTGCCAGGAGATACACCTACTGCATCCCATGAGGCTGTGCAGGGCCTGGTAGACTACTGCAGGAGGAAAAAACTGCCCCTAAACTCTCGGAACTCAGATCTAAGGTACGTAAGCTTTTCAATAAAGCCAAGCGTACTGGGAACTAGGATAATTACAAAAGCAGCCTAACTGCTTATAATAAGGAGATTAGGTCTGCAAAACAGGAAAATTTCAAGAATTTCTGTGAGAACGTCTCCTCAGCACCAGAAGCAGCTAGGCTGCACAAAGCTCTGGCCAAAGGGAAGACGAACACAGAAATAGCGATTCAAAAAGGTGATGGTACTTATACGACAAATGCGGAGGAGAGAGCTACGGCACTCCTACGAGCGCTTTTTCCAGAGACAGTTGAGGTGGACCGGTGCCTACCTGTCGTAGAGCACAACCCGTCTCGCTTGGACTGGGTGCTTGCAAGGAAGGAAACTATTTACTGCGGACTCAGTTAGGTGGGCCCCGGCCTCTTTCGCCAAATACAAGTCTCCGGGAGCGGACGGCATCTTTCCGGCGCTTCTACAACAAGGTGGGCAGATTCTACTGCCACACCTTGTACAGTTGATGAGAGATAGCCGGGCGCTGGCGTATATCCCTGAACCCTGGAGGACAGCAAAGCTGATCTTTATACCGATGGTGGGAAGGAAAGACTATTCGCTGTCTAAATCGTTTAGACCGATCAGTCTAACCTCCTTCTTACTAAAAAGTATGGAAAAGATCCTAGACCAGGAAATAAGATCGAAGGCTCTTATAACTGCACCCCTGCATGCAAATCAGCATGAGTACAGAGCAGGCAGATCGACGAACACCGCCCTGTATCAGCTAACCTCGGAGATACAGAGCTTGCTGGATACTGGGGAGGTGACGTTATGCGCCTTCCTAGACATCGAAGGTGCCTTTGACAACACGTCCCACGGGAGCGTGGTAAGGGCACTGGAGAAAAGAAATGTGGCACCTACAGTGCGCAGGTGGATAGAGGTTGTACTGCACACCAGAATAGCTGAAACCACATTAGGAGGCACCAGTATCCGTCTCGGTACAAGGGGCTGCCCACAGGGAGGCGTGCTATTCCCCCTGTTGTGGAGCCTAGTCGTGGACGAACTACTTGTGCTGCTAACAAACAATGGAATCCGCTGTCAAGGATATGCGGACGACATTGTTATCATAGCCAGAGGCAAATTTGAGAGTACTCTCTGCGATATCGTACAAAGAAGACTAGGCCTGGCCAAGGGTTGGTGCAACAGTGTAGGACTAAACATCAACCCCTTGAAGACGACCATCGTCCCGTTTACTAGGCGCAGGTCTCTGCCTGGCCTGAGAAACCTAACACTCGGAGGCAGAGAGATAGAGATGACAAATATGGTCAAATACCTAGGCTTTACGCTAGATTCCACGTTGAGATGGAAGCAGCATACTGCTGCTACAAAGGCACTGATGGTGGGCAACCGGCTGGCTGGTAGATCCGGGGGTGTAAACCAAGGATTATCAGATGGTTGTACACTATGATAGTGCGACCAATTATCACTTATGGAGCGGTGGTTTGAGCACCGAAAGCAGTGCAAACGACGGTAGGACTTAAACTATCGAAACTGCAAAGGCTCGCATGCGTCTGTATGACAGGAGCTATGCGCACCTGCCCGACAGCGGCCTTGCTGGAGCTCACCCCGCTACACATAGTAATTGGTCAAGTCACCAAGCACACTCTGCTTCAAATGACAGCAGAGGGGACTGCCAAAGGAAAAGTAATCTCGTCCAAACGCATGGAAGAGCTAAGCGGCGTCATACCGCTGGCACTTCTTCCTAGGGACAGCATCACCAAAAAGGTGAACTAAGAAGTTTAAGATCACCCTCGGCAGCAAGGCCGAATGGAGCGACTCCGCTCTCGAGCCGACGGCTCGAAAACGTCGGAAAGAATTGGGGTTGCAGGACCGCGTGCAAAACTCTCCATACCTATGGGTAGATTTCCGAGCATACTCCAAGCGGAGGTATTTGCTATAAGTCGGTGGGTAGAGTTAAACCTCCAACGCCCCTATCGCAACGAACGTATAGCTATACTAAGCGATAGCCAGGCGGCACTCAAAGCGATCTCGTCATATGAGATAAAATCACTATTGGTGCAGGAGTGTATAGACTGGCTAAATATTCTGGCAGAATACAACCAAGTGCACCTTATGTGGGTGCCAGGTCACAAAGGCATCGTCGGAAACGAACTGACCGATGAGCTTGCCCGCTCTACAGCATTCACCAGCATGGTAGGACCGGAACCTTTCATAGCGGTAGGTCTCCATAGCATAAAGGAACAGTTCTACAAGGATGAAGCAGTGAGAGAGACATTGGCAACAACTTCCAGGCGTGCGTCATGCAAAGTTGCTAATGAATGGTTATAATCTCAAAAGGTTTAAATTTCAATCAATCTCCCAAGAGATAAAGTCAGGCTACTGGTCTCCTTCTACACCGGTCATTGCAAATCAAAAAGCACTTATTTAACATGGGCCTAGCTTCCTGTGCAAATTGCCGGTTCTGCGACTTGGAATCCGAAACCCCAGAACACCTGCTGATGGGTTGCACAGCAATCTGTAGACGCAGGACCAAGGCTTTTGGTTCCATGTTTCTAAATAGGGATCACATCGCCTCATTAGCACCTAGCAGTATATTGGAATTCATCAATTTGCTGGGGTTTGATGAGACCTGTGAGTTAGGAGAGAGCACAATAGACGCTAGGTCGCGGTGCAATCCTCAGTCATTTATCTTTATCTTCTGCTTTTATTTGTAAAATAACGTCAAGTTTGTTAGAGCTGAATAATTTTACATTTCACATATTAGTGACATCACCTCTCTACCTCATCTCTCTACCTTCTACTCTACTGTCAACTCTACTGTCGTCCTACTTTCGTTGGCAAATATAAGAATATATTGAAGTTAGCGAGAGCGACAACTGTTGGCCTGTAGTCGTGTAGTCGTGAAGCTGTCAAAATAACTGTGTCCATACGAACGTGCGTATTTTAATATTTGACAGATGTCGTTGCAGTCTGTTGCTGTCATTGTGTTCAGCACTTGAAGTTAGCAAGAGCGACAACTGACGTCCTGCAGTCGTGTAGTCGTGCAGCTGTCTAATTAACTATGTCCTTGAGAACGTGTGTATTTTATTATTTGACAGATGGCGCTTGCAGTCTGTCGCGCTCTATGTGTTCAGCACTTCACGCTTTCTCACTTGCAATTGAAGAACAGTTGCAATTGTAACAGTGTTGGTGAACAGTTTCAATCTGTTTGTGCAATCTATTACCACCGTCCCTCGTTTTCTATTACTAAAGGTTGTCAACTGACAGATTTCAATAGGTTTGACGTTTATCAAATGCTCTCTCATTTCCATTGAGAGACCAGATTTGCATCTTTATATCTCTGATTGATATTTTATATTGAAATCAAGACAAATATTTAGCCATTAAAGAAATTAGGAAAATACATATGTTTATACGCAAATTTTTGAAATTTTCATTGTAACACAAAAGATTTATTTCTTGGTTTGTCTTAGAGAGGTTCTTTTCGTTGCTTATAAATGCGTAAGCTATGGAGCTCATCTCTTAAAAACATCTGTATTATACTCATCTATCAAGCTTACCCGAGTTATGTAGTTTAACCGTGCGATTCTGTAACGTGAGACAGTATCAAGTCTCTAAATTTGAGATTTTGAGTTAGAGACAATTTTTGAGACTTGAGACGATTTTGCTATTCTGTAAGTGACAGTCTCAAAATCTATTACATTTCATTATTCAGAGATGTTTTTACACTTGAATGATAATAAATATGTCGATAACAAATATTAACTTTTCTATAACATAGTCAAAAAACATAATTATCAATAAAAATAAAAATATATGTTGAATTTGTTTCATAATATTTACGAAATTTATGTAAAATTTATTTATTTTTAACCTTTTCGTGTTTGAATTGCTTACAAAATGTAAAAAAACGACAATCGATTAATATCTATGATAATCTCTATTCAGTACATTGAAAATGGCAGCAAGAGTTCTTTTTAGTTTTGTGACCAGCTAACTACCAGGTCTCAATATTTTGAGACTAACGCTAGAGACTGTTTAGTGAATAGTAACTAGTATCAAATTGATACTTTGTCTCAAATAGAGACTAGAGACTGGTTACAGAATCCCGCTATAAGCTTTAGTTATATAATAAATAAATTTTATTGAAACCGTGAACCACTTCTCAGAAATTAAAATAAATTATATATATCTGGTAACACAGCAAGATCTACTCCGTTTTGAGCCAATGTAACCCTGATAAGTAATTGTCATTGAATGTCAGAACGTATAAAAGAGCTTCCAGTTTTCACCTGCATATCATTTTTCCGTGTAAGGGCGGTTTTAAAATAGATTTTAATTCTGAAATTAAATTACGCACTTTTGCCGGTTTTGCTTTTGTGATTCTTTAAACTGTTTGAAGCTAATCTTGGAAAATATGTCTAGTCGTGACGCAGCCACAAACCAGCTAATCGACTATAAAAATAATTTGTCGGTAAGTGCTGTGCTAACATCGAGATAAGGGTTTTATGAAGTTAAAATCACCTAATTTTAAAAATCAATTAAAGTTTAGTTGAATTTTCAGTGTATTTGGTAGATTTTATGGAAGGATTTGTACTTATACTTATCTAAACTTTTTTTTTGTCGTTTAAACCTTTTAACTATGAATGGTACAACTAAATTAAATATGTGTAGAACTTCCGTTATAATTTAAGTGTAGATTTTAGATAATTTTTTGATTTTTACATAATTATAATATTTAAATATACATAACACTAGTTTTTATAACATCTAAGTTCCTGTAGACAATTGCTAATATTTATTTCCCAAGCCTTAATTTTAGCTATTTAATATACATGTAAGCTATTTAATATGTATATAAGGCAAGGAAAGGTGACGTTCTCCAGATCACGAAAATATAAATATATAGTTGCCGCTGACTTATAGTTTTAGAGATATTTGCATTTAAAGTTAAATATTGACAAAAGTTGATCATTTGTATATTGTGAATAACTTTTTCACTTATATTATGCACTTTTCACTTACTAACGCCGGCGCTTCAAAAAAAAAAAAAACAACCATGACAGCACTTTTCTTATTGTGCAAGTGCAGAGAATTTAACTAAAATAAAATAATTAAAATAAAACTTTATTTACAACAAATATTAAAAAAATTAATATACAGAAACGTTATAGTGAGTGTTAGTAAGTGAAAAGTGCATAATATAAGTAAAAAAGTTATTCACAATGTATAAATTATCAATGTAAAAGTTGTCAATTTTTCAACTTTAAATGCAAATATCTCTAAAACTATTAGTCAGCGGCAACTATATATATATTTTCGTGATCTGGAGAACGTCAGCTTTCCAGTGATACCCATTTTATTCCCGAAATCCGGGGATGCCATTCTAAATCCCAGCCCATGTATTTATACCAATTTGGCCTTTTGTAAAATCTTTTTTTTTTTTTTGTTTTTTTAAATACGTATGTATTATCACAATGTGCCTCCTAAAGCCCTACGTACGTCGTAAGACAGCAATTTTACCTATCTGCATATAAGTATATACATATGTATATATGAACATATATACATGTATTCTTATTTGAAAAGCGTAATAACTATTGCAAAATAATCAATTTTCGCACCTTAATAGTATATTTTCTATTTTGGTAGAGCTTCTCACAAATTCCTTTTAGATGTATAAGCTGATTTCTCTCGTGTTAATTGCTTGGAGCTATTTTCCATTAACAGTCTAATTATGACTTGCAATTTATGCATACAAGCACTACACTACCATTCCATACTTAGTCATTCATTAATATATGTAATTTTGATTTCATAAAAACAATGAAATAATAAAAAGTGTAATCTTAACCTCCGTTTTTAACTTTTAGCGGTTTTTACATATATATGTATGTAGTGCTGCTGACTTTTGGTTTTTGAATTATTTACATTTAATGTTCAAAAATTTAAATTGTGTGTTTCTCCTTTTGTATTCACTAGCACTTCATTTATTCGTTTATATTAAACAGTGCAAAAATAACTTTTATTTAATGTGTAATAAATTCTCTTTGTTCCCACAAAAGGGTTGCATTCTAGCATATAAACAGTCTATATATTTTACAAAGCCACCAAAATAAATAAAGAAAACAAATTATTATTATTTTTTCACGTAGAATTTCATTCTGCATTGGTGGCCTTCGGCCGCGCTTCAAAAATATACCCTGGTTGGACCAAAGGCCGTACTTCAAAAATTAACCCTGTTCGAAACAACCCCAAGATTTATCAAGGGAAAAGAAATCCACAATTAACGTTTGTCATATAATAGTTCATGTGGCTTTTTGTTGTAGACGTGTTTGATACTTGTTAACGCCATATTTTCGCCGGGAAAATTCCTAAAGTATAATTACTATGAATAGTAAATCCTCATGTATCACGTATGTACATATGTGTAGATATTATTAATTTCAATCAGTGTTACCACTACAGTTTTGGTAGTTTAGTTTGGTAGGCATAAGGTTTTAAAAAAGCGCTGAATTGCGCTATTAGCTCAATAGATACAGTAATAAACCTTGAGTTTTGTTGAGATACCATATGTATGCTGAATTTTAGGGCGTTGTGTAAAACTATTTTATTCCTACTTTTGTGGTATTCGGGGTGTTGTGATAACATTTAAGCTACATATAAATTTTACAGCTTTATGACCAACCCTTTAATAAATTTTATGTAATGCAAGTTATTACTTTATTAAAATGATTATTTGAATTACTTTGCTTATTTGTTCAATACTAGTTAGATATTACTTCTTATTTGATGTTATATCAGTTATTGGGTAGTCGAAAAAGTCTTTTCGTATTACTAATAAAATTTTAATTAATTTTTTTATTTATAATAAAAAATAAATAAAGAAATATGCACCATTTTGGTCCACCACATTTTGCGATTTTTCTCTAGAGACATTATTCCACCAGTGTAAGTCGAAATTTCGAAATTTCCAGAACGATAGCGAGCGAACCATTGTTGTGCTACACGTATTGATACAGCATCGTCTCTGTAAACTTCAGAAATTTCATTGGTGGCTTGCGTGGCGTTCTACCCTTTTTATACACATCGATTTTCTTCATTTCAAGTTTTTTGTTGGTTAAATGAAGCTTAAAATCTCACCTTTTCAACAACACAATGACACAATGTAATTCGTATCACTAGAGATATACGACTGCAACGACATCTATTGACAAAATACGAAAATACTTTTTCGACTATCCAATATTATTATTACTTATTTTTTGTGCAAGTGTTAAACTCGCTTCAAGTAATTTTCGTTTGACATGTACCCTAGTAAAATAGCTAGTTATGTATATGTGAAATGTGTTTTTAATGTTATTTTTCAACATCTTCTTATTTATGGTACGTTTCTTTAAGTAACATGTTTATATACATAAATAGAAGAACATGAAAATATTTCATAAAGAGAAGGAATATTAAACTAAAAACAGATTAGGGGGATTTTCTTGCTCTTGCAAAATTGCAGATTGCAAAAATCCTATACCGAAATATACGAGGACCTGAGAGCACCCATTGCAGAATCTAGTACTATATGAACGGCTGATTCGGTAATTTTATTGTAAATGACTGTTGTGCATGGCTATTGTGAATTGGCGCACCTTCTGCATTCATTCTTAACAAAAACATCTGCAACAAATCTTTATAATTCAAATAAAAATTACAAAATCTATTTAAAATTTACCTTCCTGAACAATTTAACGTCAAAATATGTATTTAAGTAAAATGACAGCTAGCACAGGGTTGCAATTATTTTTTTACGTGCCATTGCACGAGAATAAACAAGGGTTTTGGTCTGACATATTTTACAGCCATTGCAAATAATTATCTGCGTGTGTTTGTTGTTGTGCCGGTGCAACAAGAGGAAATATCTGCACCGTGCAAGGGTTTTGCAAGAGCAAGAGAATACCCCTATTAAGTTGATTTTTCTTGTAGGAAATTGCTATATGTGCAAAAGCACATTTTTGACCAGATATATTGTAAAAAAATACCTTTCAATCGGATTTTAATGGCTATTTTAATAAGGAATGTATTGGTTTATGAATTTTGACCATTTGCAGTCGTCCGGGTATGGAACTTTTCAACTTAGTGTGTTCTTGTTGCATTTTTCAACAATTTTAAAGAGTGGTACTGCTTTGTCAATCCAAATTTTTTTTACCGAGAAGATGCTCATTACATTATTTTTTCACATTCATTATTTGTGGTGACCATCAGGATCATGTGAGTTGATGTTTTTTCTTCTTCTGGGCCCGGCTTTGACTAAATGCCAGCACAAGTCAGGAGTATGCCGAGCAACCTTGCTGCAAGGAGTTGCTCAGTGACAACACACTTACCGTGCGATTCTGTAACGTGATACAGTCTCAAGTCTCTAAATTTGAGATTTTAAGTTAGAGACAACTTTTGAGACGATTTTGCTATTCTGTAAGTGACAGTCTCAAAATCTATTACATTTCATCATTCAGAGATGTTTTTACACTTGAATGAAAATAAATATGTCGATAACAAATATTAAAATTTCTATAACATAGTCAAAAACCATAATTATCCATAAAAATAAAAATATTTGTTGAATTTGTTTCATAATATTTAAAAAATTTATGTAAAATTGATTTATTTTTTACCTTTTCGAGTTTGAGTTGCTTACAAAATATAAAAAAATGACAAATCGATTAATATCTATTATGATCCCTATTCAGTATATTCAAAATGGCAGCAAGAGTTCTTTTTAGTTTGTGACCTGCCAACTATCAGGTCTCAAATTTGAGTCAATATTTTGAGACTAACGCTAGAGACTGGTTAGTGAATAGTAACAGTCACAAATTGAGACTTTACCTCAAAATGTCTCAAATAGAGACTAGAGACTGGTTACAGAATCCCGCTATTAATCTAAAACTCACAGATTCCAACGGGTATTAGATCACGGAAAAACAACCCTTGGCCGGATAAAATTCAGGTCAACTCAAATCGATTTGATGAGCCGTCCACCCTACAGTTCTGACTTGGCACCTAATGGACTTTTTTAAATTCCTGTACGTAAAAAATAAACTAAGGCGTCAACGTTTTTCGACACTTGAAGAGGCAATAATGTTACTCCATCCAGGTTCTGTAATGGCGTTACAGCTTTTCACTTCTGTAAAATAATAGTTAAAACTGGTGTTTTAGAAGGAGTGGTAAAGCAGTAAGCCAAACAATTTTCGATAAAGAACAAAGATTCTGCTCCAGCATTCGAGCAGCGTCGTCAATAGCAAGAGATATTGTGCGTGTGCTATTGGTCAATGTCCGGATAGTTTGAGGTCTTTTGTGAAAGCAAAATGTGACTATTTCGAATAAAATTTTGTATTTGTACATACATATGTATGTATGTAGTAAACGTCAGTCTTGCAGAAATGTAGTTTTATTTGATGTATCCAAGTTTTTAACTATGTGGCCAGAAGTTTTGCTTTTATTGTTTAAGGGGCCTGTTAAATTATGTACACATAATATCCAGATAAAACATTAATTGGTTTTCCTGATTAAAAATTGCATGTTAAAATTACGCGTAAATACGTTTTAATTTAGTACAAGATATTACACTCAGTTCAAAGTGAAATAAGCAAAAATGTCAGATTTCCTCATATATCCTTGTGTTCTTATGCAAGTGCACACAATAATATAAACAGAAACTTGCTGAATATATACATACATCTATATACTGGTATGTCTTTGTTTAAAATACATGGTCATATGGTGAAACCTTTTTAAAAAATAATCAAATGTTTTATACTATATATGCGATGATGTAAAACCTTATGTGGTATATTTTACTAGTCATAGTTCTATTGAATAAGCAAATCCAAGCCACAAAACGCACCTTCGAGCACTCTATATTTCAATGAAGCATGGCACAGTTTATATAAAAGTCAATGCACTTCATTCCACGATTGTAAAAACTGGTATGAAGTTATTTTTGTATAATTACATTGACTGCCAGTGGTGTACATGTGTAAGTAGAAATTCTAGTGTATACTGCTATTGTTGCTGCTACAACTATACTATAACTCCTTTCAAGTACCTTGATGTGTATATTCACGAATTTGTTCACGTCCGAGAACTGTTGAACTGTATACAGGGTATCTATGTTAAAATAGTTTTCTTCCGATATGGCCTGTAATAGATGTTATAGGACTTGCTTTGAGAAACACATGGACATAATTATGTACTTACATAACATACACACTGTTAAAATTTTGCAGTTTTGGCATTGTCAATGCACTCAATGAAATTTCGAATGGAACACGTCTTTATAAAATTATATACACATGTACATATATACATATGTACATATGCATATAAGTACATGCCTATGCGTGCTTAGCCGCAACCAAATTGGTTTTACTAGAGCTAATTATTTGCATTTTGAAGCATTTAATTGAATTTGGCGAGAATGGTAAATTACCTAACTACGAAGCTATATTTAAAAGTTTAAATTTCAGAATACAACCTGTTTATCAACGGTTTAACCTTCAGCTGTTGTTCAATTACATTTACAACTTTAAACAAATTGCATCATTTACGTACATATACATATGTACATATGTATACATATATAAATTAGTACATATTACAGTTAATTATAAATTTTGAGCGAAGTAAAAATAACAAAACAATGAATTGCACTGGACTGAGTTGCACCGAAGTTGATAAACCCAGCATTAAAATGTGTGGTGAAAAAACATGAAAAAATACAAAAAAGTTCAAATTCTATATCGCACCAGCACTGTTGACGTTTATTAATTTTAAATTACTACAGTATACTATAAAATGCATATATGTATGTATGTACATATCTATACTGTGTTGGAAATGGAGGCATTAACTGCGTATTAGATGCGATCTAAAATATGAAAAAAATATACAGTGGACCAATAAAGTTTACATACACCTAGCTCTATTAAATTACGACAGGTTTATTTGTTTCAAAATGTATAAATTTTGCGGTTTTTTGTATCCATTTCAAGATATGTATGTGTATTTAACATTGACACCCCTATTCTGTGCACTTGACAAATTTAACATATTTATAATTTGTCAAAATTTGAAATTTATCAAGCATTTGGTATTCTGTGTCTGAAATAAAAAGCTCTTTTCTTTATAAGTTGTTAAGATGTCAAATGCTCTTGACAGCAGTGCTCGTTATGAATTAAATATCTGATTGTGCATCTTGTTGTGAAAATGGAAGATATTTTGATTTTTTTATTATTGTTAAACGAAGATGAAAATTGTGAGAATAGGAATCGCGCGCGGCATTTAAAATCCATTTTTTGTGAGCGAGAATACCTTTGGGAAAAAAATTTGAAAAAATTGATGAATTAGCCCCACACGATGATCAGAAAACATCACTACCTTTAACTGTAATAGTTCCAGCAGCTTTGAACTTCTTTGGACACGGTTCATATCAGGAAATGTGTAGGTAACAACGTCAACTTGCCCATGTGTCAGTCGTTCCTTTCGAGAAGTGTACGGGCTGTAGCAAATCTTATTGTGAAGGTGAAGGGAGGAGAAATAAAGTTTCCCAGTTCAAAAGAGGAAGAAACTTTTATAAAAACGGGGCAAGTATTATTGTAATACAAATAATAGTTTACTAATTTAAGGTAATTTATTTTATATATATTCCAGATTTTCTAGAAAATTTAGAATAAAAAGCACCATAGGAGCAATTGACTGCACGCAAATTGCTATCAATACAATTTGAATAGAAATCAGCTGTTTCTATTTACATTATTTTGTTCACCACACGTGTGGCGAAAAGCTTTGCGAATTGAAGCTTTTACTTTTATCAAGATTGGCACAGAATACCAAAATATTTCGTGCTTGATAAATATTTGAGCTAATTTTCAATATTTTACTAATTTGTCAAGTGCACAGAATAGGGGTGTAAATATAGATATCAAAATATTTTTTTTTACACATATAAAAAAATTAATGCTAAAGCTTAAAATGGGCATAATTTATATTAAAAAAGTTTACGTACACTAATGATTATTTATATAAATCAAAAGTAATTACAATAGTTTTATCGGTTTTTGGCCTACATTTTATTGCTATTATTGTCCCTAGACATCGATGTATGTTCCCCATTAAATTTCTAGTATTATTTCCGGATACTTTGACCCACTAAGTCGATGATCCAATTTTTTGGCTTTATTTTGAAGAAAATCGATGTATTGTACGTACAAGATTCAATGTGTATTTTGGGTCGGTATCCTGTTGGAAATTGATTTTGCTGCTATTAACAGTCGATTGAGGCACACTTAAAATTTAAATTTTTTTCTTAAAATGTTCAGATACATATGCATATACATATACCGCTAAAACTATTGTAATTACTTTTGATTTATATAAATAAAAATTGGTATACGTAAACTTTTTTGATATGAATTAGGCGCATTTTTAGCTTTAGCATTAATTTTTTTGTGTAAAAAATTTTTTTTTGATATGCTATATTTAATGTTAAATATACATATCATGAAATGGATAGAAAAAAACCACAGAATTTATTCATTTTATAACAAATAAACGTGTTGTATTTAATAGAACTAGATGTATGTACACTTTATTGGTCCACTGTACATATGTACATATGTATGTACATACGTACATGGTACATACTTATAAGTAATTTTCAGTATTTCTTTGATTTATTTCCAAATACAGGCATTTATTGTACGTACATATAGTGGCTAAAACAATAATCTAGAAAATGAGAATATTTGTTATAAGATTTTAATATAATCGAAGTACCAATGTTTCGTTAAATTTTTGCAATAAAAATTAAAGTGTACCTTAATAATTTACAGAAAATTGCACAAACTTTAAGATTTATAAAGTTATTTCTGCAAGAGACCAAGTAAAAAAATATATAGTATAATTCTTTATAGATAACATTCTCCAGTACTTTTAAATGAACTTTGTTTTAACGGCAACGCTTCTAGCCTTGAACTGATGAAAGATGAATGCAGAGCACAAAGTCAAAGCGAGATAGTATATTTTAGTATTGCATTTAAAATGCATGCAAACAAACGTATGTTTGTACTTACATATGTATTTATACATATATTTAGGTATAGAATTATTACTAGGAGGACATATTCATAAATATGTAAATAGAAAGTTGCGCGTGCAATGAAAACCATTCCCTCTTATCTTAATGTTTTCAATGTATTATCTGCACATGTTATCTACCAAAATAAGCAAAAAGCATTGATATAGTGGTGGAAAAAGTAAATTTTTATTTTGTGCGTGTTTAATTTGGTGCATATGCATGTGCGCATAGTGAATAAAATTAAGAAAATGTCGGTTTGTTATTTGCTAAATTTTTACATTGCTTTTTATTTAGAAACTTTTGAAATCAATTAATTTTAATATTACAAGGTGCTTGCCAAAGTAAACAGGATTTTTTAAATCTAGTGCCCTCTGGTGGCGCCATCTATTTGTCGACTGTTGCGTTAGAGTCTGCTATCTTTATCAATTATTCAGTGAGAATTTCATGACATTTCATCGATTGGCAATGAAGTTATTACGTTTTAAGTGTGAGTATGTTTGTGTTTTCGGTGCGAAAAGGAGCTTCGAACAAAGAGCCAACATTAAATTTAGTTTTAAAATTGGTAAACCTTTTACCGAAACGTTTTAATTGATGAAACAAATTTATGGCGATGATTGCCTATCCCGTAGCAGAGTGCGCGAGTGGTTTCAACGTTTTCAAAGTGGTCGTGAAGCCATAAATGACGATCAACATATGGGCCAATCAAAATCCATGATCACCGGAAATTCCGTTGAAACTGAATGAATTCATCAAAAATCAACCGAAATCATAATTGAACGAAATGGAATTGAATATCTCCAAAACATCGATTTATCGCATTTTGACCGAACATTTGGGCTTAAGAAAGGTGTGTGGTTTGTTCTGCACAAATTGACTGACGACCACAAATTGCTCAGATCGATTATTTGACCAAAAATCACATTTAAACCATTAACCACTCCCCGTATTCACCTGATATGACACCGTGTGACTTCTTCCTTTTCGGAAAAATATATTTGCTCATGAAAGGAAAGCGTTATGCAGACGTAGAGACCGTTCAAATGGCTTGCACCGGCATACTGGCAGCCATACCGGCCAACGAGCTTAAACACTCGTTCGACATGCTTTTGGACTGTGTAAAAAGCTGTATTGAAGCAGAAGGAGACTATTTTGAATAAAATAATTTGATTTTGCCGAAAACCCCTTTTGTTCTGTTTTTTTTTTTTAATTCCTGTTTACTTTGGAACTCACCTTGTATTTAAATTTTAATTTCGAATTAATTTTGCATATAAAGACTGTCAAAATAATAGTAGTTATATTGCAGATGATTAAAAATGTTTCTGGTACTAATTTAAAAGTTAAAGATTTTCATAGCAAAATTAACTTAAGTATATGACAACTAAATAATACTTAGTAATTTGCCCTTTGTTGGCTATTACAACGGCACATCGACGATGTGTTGAAACAATGAGTTTTGCACATCGTTCGTTTGGTATTGATTTTCATGCACGCTCAAGAGTTTCTCAAATTTGATTATTATTAGTTGGATTAGGATCGGCAACCACAAATTCTATAGGGTAGAGTTTTGGAGATTGTGCAGGCCTCTCTATGACCTTAATTCTACTTTACTGAAACCACTGCTGAGAGAACTTGCTTGTGTGCTTTGTGTTATTGTTGAAAGACCCAAAGTAGCGGAATTTTTTCACGGGAATATGTTAGCATTACTTCCTGTATAATTCGAACATACACAGTACGATCCATGGTCTCTTTAATACAATATATCGGTCCAACTATATAAATTTAAAAATATGTCCAAACTCCTCATGTTTAATTATTTTGGTGGTGTATTTTTGATTGCACTGCGAGTTGATTGGTCGTCATACGATTGATATTGACGAGATCCCATTGCACCGTATAGCACGATTATGGATTTGTCTGTCCATCAAATTTTTAACCATTTCGCTAGGGGCCTATCGAAGTGCGCATTTGCAAACTTCAGCCTTTGAGCTTCATGTTTTTTTTATAACAATGGCACATTTCTTGGGCTATGAGTTTCTAAATCACAATCTACGAATTGTTTCTACACTTTTATCCAGGCCCAGTCCTTTTTTAATTTACTTTGCAGGTGCAAAAGAATTCTGCTTTATTACTAGGCGCTTAGCGTGCAGACAGTTATTTCCCAAGGACGGCCACGTGTTCCAGGTTTCAGTTTGTATTTTAAGGCTATTCGAATCATCATAGGTGAACAACGAAATAATTTTAAAATTTGTATATGTTTTCCTTTTTTAAATAATTTTTTTTTTTATAAGATCACGATGATAAGCTCTGTAGTGCTTACCTCGTCCCATTGCTGACAAAATTTGAATAAAATTTTTACAAAATGATAAAAAATTAATTAAAAAAATTAATACTTACATTTCTGAAAATTGGTGATCAAATTAAATATGTTATTTTTTTGTTTTGATAGTTTAATCTATGCACTACCTTATTTTGACAGCCTTAATAGCTCACACTTATGAACATAAACGAAATTTCAATAGCAAGTGCTAATCTACATATCGTCACCTGAAATGCAAAATAACGTATCATCAAAAAATTCGAAATTGAGTGACTTATTGATTACGCTTCACTACTTCAAATTACATACATAATATTACATACATATGTTCAACATTTTCAGGTTCTGCGCTCAGATATAAACCAGTTTTAACCAATATTAAACATTTTTTCACTCATGTTCCATTTTATTTCGTGTTTCATTCATGCCACTGTAAATTTTCGAAAATGTTGTTACGTTGTTTTGCATTTCAGGTGACGATATATAGTTAAAGTGGTACTTTTTTATTAGACAGTATTTACATAACAGTGTTTTAAACAGAACGTCAAGCAGATAAGGCAACATAAAAAATTATGAACGCAAATCTATATGCCGTTCCCACGAGAGTCGGATAATCGGAACGGACCCGGATTTTTATCCGGCCAAGGACTGTCAACTCGGCATAATCCTGCAGCCACAACAACACTACAACAACAACAACTAAGATATATACCAGTACTACTCTTTATTTCGACTGCAAATGTATAAATATAATGTACACAGTCTTACAAAAGTTTACATACGACCGTAAAATTTTAATTTTATTATAAATATCAAAATGCTGTCGATATATTGCTGGTTTTTATAACTTTAAACGAAAGATAAAACCATTATAAATACACTTCAATACAAAATGTGTTGTATTTACTAAAGTAACAACAAAAAAGGTAAAATGCTCGAACTCCCATATTTACATAAGTATACATACGATGCAAAGAACAACGTGTACCGTTATGAGTACCGCTGCAGACTTCTTGATATTTGCTTTAAATCATCAGTACAGCTTGACATTTCAAAGAAAGTGATCACAATTATAATTATTTAGTCGAGAAGTGTTTTCTACTGTAAATATGGGCCAAGGAAAGGAAATTCCCGAACCAATTCGGAAAACCGTTATAAAAATGAGGAATGAAGGTTATTCTTTAAGCGAAATTGGAAGAATTTTAAATTTAAAGAAGCCTACAGTGCAAACAATAGTAAAAAATTTCAAGGAAAATGGAAATTATGAAAGTAAACCACGCACCGGCCGCCCTCGGATGTTAGACGAAAGGACAGATAGAACAGTTATACGATTAATAAACGAAAACCCCAAACAAAGTGCGGTCGAAATAAATCGTAAAATAAAAACAGATCTAGGAGTAAACGTTTCTGATAAAACTGTCCGTAGAAGTATTAAAAACAGTGGTTACAACAGCAGAGTTGCAAGACGAAAACCGTTTCTCAGAGCTGTAAATATACAAAAGCGGTTTGAATATGCCCAGAAGTATGCGAATATTCACATAAGTGACCCAACGTTTTGGGAAAGGGTTATATTTACTGATGAATGTAAATTTATCGTCTTTGGAGGTGATGGTCGAGCAAAAGTTTGGCGAAAACCAAATACAGCCTTACTGCCCCAGAATATAACCCCTACAATCAAACATGGAGGCGGTTCGGTCATGGTGGTGTATGGCCGCAAATGGCGTTGGCAAATTAAGGATTATAGAAGGCATTATGGATAAGGTTATGTACATAGACATTTTAAAGGATAGTTACCTTCCTAGTGTGGAAATGTTAGATTTGGAAGGAAATTCTATATTTCTCCAAGACAACGATCCGAAACATTCTTCTAAAGTGGTAAAGGAATGGATTCTCTATAACGTCAGACATAAGCTGGAACATCCCCCACAATCTCCCGATCTTAATGTTATCGAACATTTGTGGGATATTTTGAAGCGGAATCTGAAAAAACGGCAAATATCATCCATTGCAGGTCTAAAGGTAGCATTAATCAGGTCTAAAGGTAGCATTAATGGAGGAATGGAGTAAAGTTACTCCCGAAATTACAAAAAAATTGGCATTATCCATGCCCTCTCGCCTAGCAGACGTAATAAAAGCCAAAGGAGGTCAATTATGCGTATGTAAACTTATGTAAAAGTTCTCAAACTGAAAAAGTGAAATGTTTTGTGTTACTAAATATAAATTTATTAAAATGAAATATTTTTAAAATTCCTTTTTAATAATTCAAACTTTAAAATAAAATAAAACAAAAACAATTATTATATGCGCGTTTTTCCTTATCAAATTGAAAATTTTAGTACCGTATGTAAACTTTTGTAAGAATGTGTATGTACATTTGAAAACAATAAGTATAAATGTACATATGTATGTATATACATACATGTATTCGTACATCCATATACACAGGAATATGTACACATGCATATATAATCTTTATATATAAAAATTACGTGTCACGTTGTTTGTCCGCGATGGACTTTTAAACTAGTGAACCAATTTTACTAAAACTTAGCACACTGTGTCCAGTTTGAAGCAACTTAGAAGATAGGATAGTCAAAACAATTTATAAATAAGAAAACAGTGAAAACTGCATTAAATGGACGCTCTATTAAGAGAACATCCTGAACCTGTCCCACAATTTGTTGGTATTTATTACGTACAATCTATTAAGCGGACAACTCTAATAACTGGACAGAAAGGCTGGTTCTTCAGTGTCTGTTTATGGGAGATTTCACTGTTATATTTCTAAACGTACGCATGTATTCACAATCCTCAAAAAAATATAATACAGTTGAACTTCCATAACTCAAACTTCTAGAACTCGAAGTTCTCCATTACTCGAACTCTAGAATTAGCAATAGAAGTCAAATTGCATACAAATTTTCAGCCATAACTCGAAGTTTGTTTGTGGATTATTGTGATTCGAGTTAGGAAAGTTCAACCGTTTAGCAGCTATTTGTCAGTTAAGTTCTTAACCAAGATTCCTTCTTTCGGTAAAGAATGTTTTTTTAATAGAACTGACAGGTGCTGTTAACTAAGTGAGAAAACAGCCTTAAGTTCGTTATTTTTTCCATTGACATTTATATGTATGAAAATATTCAAAATTAAACTTCAAGTACAATCACCTGGATTCTTGTACCGTTAAAAACGGTTTCGCCTTTATTCGTAAATGAAATTTTCATATAGAATAGTTTATTATATGAATAATAGTATAAAATATATACCACAGCAACGTGTGGCCGGATCCTTTAGTATAATATATATTTGAATAATAAAATTTCATTCCTTAGTTATACTCATTATTCTTAGTTTTATTGCATTAATTTAATTATTTTTGTTTTTATTACTTTTTCTGTTTAGAAACCTCCTGGCACAATTACGACAGGAGCTGGGAATCCTGTTGGTATTAAGGATGCCACGCTGACTGTGGGGCCAAGAGGTCCAGTATTGTTGCAGGATGTCAAGTTTTTAGATGAGATGGCTGCTTTCGATCGTGAACGTATACCAGAGCGTGTGGTTCATGCCAAAGGTGCCGGTGCATTTGGATATTTTGAAGTAACACATGATATTACAAAATATTGCGCGGCTAAGGTATTTGAGAAGGTACATAAGCGTACGCCGATTGCTGTGCGTTTTTCCACTGTGGGTGGAGAAAGTGGATCAGCTGATACCGCTCGTGATCCACGCGGTTTTGCTGTCAAATTTTATACTGAAGATGGTATTTGGGATTTGGTGGGCAATAACACACCTATTTTCTTTATTCGCGATCCAATTTTGTTCCCCAGCTTTATCCACACTCAGAAGCGTAATCCGCAAACTCATTTGAAAGATCCTGATATGTTCTGGGACTTTTTAACTCTTCGGCCGGAAAGTACTCACCAGGTATAAAGGAACATATGAAAATATAAGTAAAGAAGGGCTAAATTCGGGTGTAACCGTATTTTATACTCTCGCAATTTGCATAGGTTAAAGTGGGAGAAATAATTCCAGTTTTTTTTTAACTTTATATAAAATAAGTGAGAAAAAGCTTAGATCAGATTGAACCATATACAATATTTGATTAACCGCTTTTTTCGGTAAAAAGTCAGATATCAACGTCAACAACATTATGCGCCAAATCAGGTTGAAATTAGTCAAAAACTTCCTCAGGTATAGTTTTTCACCTCAAGGTGGGCGGTGTCACGTCCATTGTTCAAAGCTTATAACGGCATCTATGGAGCCCTTTAATATCATCTTGCCGAAATTATATACTAAATAGTACCCATGCCCACTTTTTTTAATTTCCAGCCCACAGGTGCTCCTTACTACTGCGATTACTTGTACCAAATGACAATTTTGAGCTTAGTAATAAATAGTTCTTATATGTTTTCCCTTAACGGCATTTGTGGGTGTGGCAATAGTCCAATAAATCTAATGTATAATTAAAAAAGTAAATTTTCTTCAAGATTTCTAAATTTTTATTCGAGATGTCGCTTCAACAGACAGACAAACAGTCATTCCGAAGCCAACTTGTCTTGTCATTCTGATCATTTATTTATATACATATGTATAAATCTATATCTATCTTCGTTAGTTTAAGTGTCACAATAAACGTTAGAAGTAACATGTTGCGAAAGTATATTCGTCGTTTCGCACAGAAGTTAACTGATCAATTAACCGGCATTTGTTCGATTAAAGCGTTAATTTAGATTGATTTATTTTTCAAAATAATATAATTAATTTACTACATTAATTTTTAATCGCATTCTAATAGAGTTGAAACTGAAGTGCAACTCTGTGGGTAGTTGTTCAGGTTGTAAAATTGGTTTTGTGGATTGATAAAATAGCAATCAGCTGATGAATTTTAATGAATAAAAAAAGAACAAAATGAAAAAAAATCATATATAACAGGTGATCGTTAATTGAGCTTACCGTTAATCCAGTTGACGGTTGTGCGAAAGGCAAAAATTGGTTTCTCGATTATAATCTGAATGTACTAAATTAATTTGGCTGTATGTAAAGGCTATACAAATATTATACTTAATTACATAATCGAATGTTTTTTGCAGGTGTCCTTTTTGTTTGGCGATCGAGGTATTCCCGATGGTTATCGCCATATGAATGGTTATGGGTCTCATACCTTCAAGTTGGTAAATTGCAAAGGTGAGCCTATCTATGCCAAGTTTCACTACAAAACTGATCAAGGCATCAAGAATCTCGACCCTAAGATTGCTCAAGAGTTAGCTGCAACTGATCCAGATTATAGTATTCGTGATCTTTACAATGCTATTAAGAATGGCAATTATCCCAGTTGGACATGGTATCTGCAAGTAATGACATTTGACCAAGCTAAGAAATTTAAATATAACCCTTTTGATGTGACAAAAGTGTGGAGCCAAAAAGACTTCCCACTTATCCAATTTGGCAAGATGGTACTTGATAGAAATCCGACCAATTACTTTGCTGAAGTTGAACAAATTGCCTTTAGTCCAGCGCATTTGGTCCCAGGCATCGAACCATCACCAGATAAAATGTTGCAGGGTCGACTTTTCGCGTACTCCGATACGCATAGACATCGTTTGGGCCCTAATTATTTGCAGATCCCGGTGAATTGTCCTTATCGTGTTAGTGTAAGTAACTATCAACGCGATGGCGCAATGCGTGTTAACGATAATCAAGGTGGTGCTCCTAATTATTTCCCGAACTCGTTTTCTGGACCAGACGAAAGTGCTCGTGCAAAGAGCCTTATGCCGTGTTGCCCTGTGCAGGGCGAGGTTTATCGCTTCACCAGCGGCTTCACCGAGGACAATTACAGCCAAGTGACAGATTTTTGGGTTTATGTTTTAGATGATAAAGCACGTCAACGTTTGGTAGCTAATATTGTAGACAATTTGAGTAATGCCAGTCAATTTATTCAGGAGCGCGCTGTTAAGAACTTTACTTTAGTTCATGCTGACTTTGGTAGAATGCTTACTGAAGGTTTAAACCTGGCCAAATCTGCCAAAATTTAGAGAACTAAAATTTTAATTATTTTCACTGCATTATTTTCACTGTTTACATTCTTATACATGTAATAACCACTTGTTTTGAGGTTACGGGTCGTTTTGATAAACTTGTTCGTGAAATGTTATTACTACATAAAGGGTTGTTATCCAGTCTGCCAATTAACAAAACAATTATATTCTTTATTTTTACTGGATAAAAAACGTTATTTGAAATTCAAATTGTATTATTGTTAAACGTTAAAAATTAAATACTTATAATCTTTTAGGAGAAGATCAGGAAATTTTCGGAGGCCTTATGATGTTTATACAATAATATCGCTATTCCTTTATGCTTATATAATCATATTATTATATAATATTATGTGTTTAAACAAGATACATAAGTATATGATTTTTTACTCATATACATATTACATATTTAATAAAATTTGATATTTTCATAAAATAAAAAACAGTTTTTATTTGCAATAATATAAATATTACATAGTATACTTTGGAGGAGGGTTGCGAATTTTATAATTAAAAAATGTTCCTTTAAAAATTAAATTTTAATTTTTTAATCTAGATTTTTATTTTTTAAACACGACACTACAGAGTATTATAGTTTTTGTTACGCTTGTACGTACCACCTAAAACTAATCGAGATGGATATATGAGAAAAGTAGAAATCCGGGTGACTGTCTGTCTGTCCGTCCGTCCGTTTGTGCAAGCTGTAACTTGAGTAATAACAATAGGCACATGTGCATTAATTATTATGAAATATCTTAAGCACCCCGTTCCGACACGGTAAACTTATGTCAACTCGGCAAAATTCTGTAGTTACAACAACAACACGTCCCACGACAGTTGGGTCTACGTAATGGGAACGGACTCTGATTTTTGTACAGCTAGGACTGTCAACTCGGCAGAATTCTGCTGCTACAACAACAGCAAAACACTAAAAATGATTTCCACGACAGCCGGTTCTACGCACCGGAATTGACTCGGATTTCATCCGACCAAGAGCTGTTCTTCGGAGATCTAATGCTATGTTCGGACCGACATTGAAAACATTTTGAAAACACATTTGTATGTTGTGGAACGTAAGTCGTTCGGACCGACAATTTGTGTTTTCGCTGAGTTTTCACTGACAACTATCAATACGGGGATTCTCTTACTCTTTCAAGATGACACAAAATGCAAAAATCCTATACCGAAATATGCAAGGCTAAAAGAGCACCCATTGCGAATCTAGCGATATATGACGGCACGAAAATAAACATGGGTTTTGGTCTGACATATTTTACAGCCATTGCAAATAAATTTTTGCGTGTGTTTGTTGTGCCGCTGCACCTAGAGAAAATTCTGCAATTGGTGCACCGTGCAAGGGTTTTGCAAGAACAAGAGAATCCCCTTAACAGTGAGCAGCTGTATTTGTATATGGAATGTAAGCAAATATCATGTGACAATTAGGGCCGGCAAAATATGTTTTCCAAAAAAATCGATTAAACTAGAGCAGGCACCGATTATTATGAGTGGAATGTAAGTTTTCAAACAGTTTTCAGCGAAAACTGTGTTTTCGTTTGACAGATTTTACATGGACGAAAACACAAGTTTTCGTGCGAAAACCACATTTCCCCACGAAAACATGTTTTCGCTGTCGGTCCGAACATAGCATAACCCCGTTTGGATCGGTAAATACTAATTTTTGTTTGTCGTCGAAATATTTAATATATACATCCCCCAGTTACATGTTGCCCTATAGGATATCACCCGAATATAGGTGCGCTACTTCGTGGTGAAAACCGTTTGGTACTAAGCGAGATCGAGAAACCTGATTTTGTTTCTGTGGACAACTCTATCTTCATTAACTTTAATAAAGCTAATTGGGTCGGCTTCACAGAATTTACTGAGAGCACCTTCAACGCTCTACCTATTCCTACGGAGGTATGCGTTGGCGAACGTCAATTCCGCAAGGTGATCGCGTCAGCTACCGCTTGCTCCATCCTGGATGGTAGAATAGCGGAAATCCGCGACACCTTACGCCATGTTGATCCCGGGGATCCCCGAATAAGGGATCTCAATTTGGAGATTCGGCGTATGGTAAACCACCATAATCGGACGAAATGGAGAGAGCACCTGAAGTCCTGCAACCTCTCCACCGGTGTGAGTAAGCTTTGGGCTACTGTCAAACCTTTGTCTAATCCGCAGATACATGACGACCGAGTTGAAGTTCAATTCAATGGTCATGCCTCTTCGGACCCGAAGAAGTGCGCGAGCTATTTTAGTCGGTAGTTTACACTGCACCCTTCGGTAGACGAAGCCAAGAGATGTGTTAACCGACGGCTGCGCAAAATGCCAAACGACTGCGCGCCACTTTCACCGATGAGGAGGTGGAGCAATGGAATCGATGGCATGTGTTCGGAGGTAAACAACTACCTCTCCGACCTTTACGGAACTTCACACTTTCCCCCACCAAATCCACAGCGACCATATTTAAACTGGACGAAGGAGTATAGACTTGAACTTAATATTGCAGTCGATGGCGTCGAAATTCCGACTGTCAAGATTTTAGGTGTAACCTTCGATAGTCTATGCTCCTTCTCTCCCCATACGACGGCGATTATCGCCAAGGTACAGAGCCGCAACAACATCCTCAAGTGGTACGCAGATGAGGAAACTCCAGACTTGTTAGAATACTGCACTCCGGACCACGACGGGATGCTTATGCTCGTAGTAGAACTCCAAGTGGTTCCTGCTGGGGTGTTTTCGTAGGAACCACTCTTGCAGCCATCTGCTTGGAGCGGAACCGCCTCCTAGGAGTATCAAAAGGTCTTTCCTCGACTACGTCGATGACGTCGTACAGTACGCCGACCGGACTTCGGACGTTCTGACTTTCGACAGGTACTGACCGCCATTCACAGTGTAGCCATCAACACCTTCACCGACTCCCTTCCCGTGAATGGCGTTCTTGGAGTCAAATCGCAGACGAAGAGCTCCAGTTGCCGCGAGAAACGCGAGTGACCCTAGCACAACTTCATGCCGGATATTGTAGCAGGTTATACGAAATCTGACAACCACGCCAATCAAACACAACTTTTCTCAAATGCTGCCTTTGAAGTGTGCCAAATCGAACCGAAACTATTCAAGCCCTTAGTTTCCGAATAGTTAAACTTTCACAAAGCACGCTAAAGAGGGGCTTAACCTGAAAGTTTAGTTTTCTCATTTTTACAGTAAACTAGGGAAATAGATCTGAGGTAAAGCTGAAGAATATTGAAATAAATTTTTCCTAACATATGAGGAAATCAATAACTCCATTAATAACATTGAAAAGAAATAAATAGCAGTGAACGGACCGTCCATTTTCAAATGATTTAAGGTTTAATGCAATAAACGAGATTCATAAGACGGTATGGGGTCAACAAACTTTAAGAAGCAGAGGGCGAATTTAAGGAAAATCTTTTGAACCCGTTAAATACTATTAATTCAGAATAGATAACGTAGTCTTCAGATGAACACAGTATATACTAAGATAGAAACCAACAATACACGTAAAAAATAATTTTGACGTATAGTATAGGGGTCGGAAAATCTGGAAGTAGTTCGACGGACAAAGCCAAACACAAAGAACGATTTTGAGTTTATTTACATCTTCAGAGTATTTTATTATTGAGTATATTTTTAAGTCATCTGCATATCATTAGCAAAAGAGAAACAACAGGAAATGTTAATAAACAGTACAAAAAAAAAGAGGACAATAAACGACGCAATGAAAGAATCGGACACCCCAAACGTCAATATCTCAACGTCTATTGTGCAAATATGACTTGATCCAATGATGAAAAATTATTAGCAGAAAAAGTAGAAGTAGTTCCAAACATCAATATATACTATACATAATAATATTTGAAGAATTCAGCAAACAAATTGAAAATTTCACCAGGAGTGCTAGCCGACTTATCGCCCCAGCATAAAGCGGAAGGAATGCGAGTTTTAGATTTCACAAATTTCCAAAAAAAGACTTAGATGCCAACTCCGTGCTGTCAATAAACCTTTTATAGATTAATTATTTCAAATGATTAAATAGTTTTGTGTAGTGTTGAAATTGAACGAATAAGGCATGAGTTTATGTTAAAAAGAGTTTCCTGTAATATTTATTTTCAAAATGTTTTAAAAATACCAAGGCAACATATATGGTTCTATACTTTTAACGGGGATATTATAACGACAAAATTCTTGAATGGATTTCATAAAAATAGAAAAACTATTCGTCCAGAAAATAAATCATCACATTTAAATTTAAGGAGCTGATCGTTAAGTTTTGTGAAATCACACAAAGTAAAATTAAAACCTATTCCCTCAATAGGTTTAACAGTAGCGAAAAGATAAGTAACACACCTTAAAGCAGAATGATGAATGGTATAGATGAACACAAAGTCAAGAAATCGATCAATACTATTTGAACAAGAGTTGATTTGAATGAGATTGAGACTATGCTAAAGAGGATTTCAATGAGATATAACTCATGAGAAGGCGAAACAGTAAAGGGAATAAGGGAAAAATAAAGACAATGCTGACTTGTTTTTACGATTCCGAGGGTATTGTACACCGAGAGTTCGTCCCACCTGGCCAAACGATTAATGCTGTGTTTTACCTTGGTGTTATGAAGCGTCTTTTGTCACGCATGCGTCCTGCTCGACCACAATACCGTGAGGCAGGGTCCTGGCGCCTGTTGCATGATGATGCGTCATGTCATCGGTCGACGCTTGTCACTGATTTTTTGACAAAAACTCCATATTAACCATTAATCACTCACCCTACTTACCTGGGTCCGAATCACAGCACACGTTAACGAGCGAAATTTAAATATTTTTTTTGTTCTTGGATCGTTGTAATCGCTTTCGAATACGCTCTTTCGAAGTTTGAAATTTCTTCATTCGATAACGTGTTCTTGTTTGTACGAAAAAATCGAAATCTCACTCGTTAGCTATTTGAGAAACGTTATGGTAGAAATTTAAAAAAAATGTTTTGAATATATCAGTTAAAAATAATCGGAGGTAAAATGTAAGTTATCTTTCTTTTATTGAGTTTATTTAATATGTATTATAATTATAACTAATGATGAGTTTTCGAGAGAAAAGTTCTGCGAAAGATTTATGGTCCTTTGCGCGTTGGCCACGGGGAATATCGCATTCGATGGAACGATGAGCTGTACGAGATATACGACGACATTGACATAGTTCAGCGAATTAAAAGACAGCGGCTACGCTGGCTAGGTTATGTTGTCCGGATGGATGAAAACACTCCAGCTCTGAAAGTATTCGACGCAGTACCCGCCGCGGGAATCAGAGGAAGAGGAAGACCTCCACTCCGTTGGAAGGACCAAGTGGAGAAGGACCTGGCTTCGCTTGGAATATCCAATTGGCGCCAAGTAGCGAAGAGAAGAAGCGACTGGCGCGCTGTTGTTGACTCGGCTATAATCGCGTAAGCGGTGCCTACGCCAGTAAAGAAGAAGAAGAATTATTTAAGGACAAATGTATACAAAATAAAAATGCGTAAAAAAATGTGATGAGTAATTTTATGCTACAGCATCAGATCTTAATCTTAGCAAATAATATTTTGCCTAATTGTGGGCAAGGCAAAGTTGCATTAAATAAGCTATGGGATGCATTGACGCTAAAACTTAACTCTGCCGGGCCATAATTTGATCTTACATACAAGTAAATAATATTAATTAAATAAATAAAATAATAGATGATTAAAATAATAATAAAATACAAAAATAGGTATTTGCTGATCATAAGCACAATGAAAAAAAGAAAATTTCATTCAACAAAGCTTTCAAACAAAGGACTGGTGGTGGTTAGACGAGGAAAAGCTTTTAACTGTAGCTGAAGAGCAACTCCTCCAAGCTACGGGGACAGATGTGGTAGTAGAAGAAAAAATCTTGAGTAATTGCTTTAAAAAAGGGATCGCTGCAAATAAAAGAAGAGGTACATAAAGCAGACATGCAAAACAAAGCTATATAGTTGCAGATTAAAACTCATGAGCTTGATATTTTAAAGAGAAAAGTTCAGAAATAAACACCAATATATACGATATGTTAATTCCAAGTTCCTGTTTTTATTGGAAATATATTTATTAAAACAAAATATGAATTCAAAGGTTTTTGGAACGTTTAATTCAATTATTATCTAAATACAGCGCAATATGATCTCTAATTTTATGACCAATTTAGTTAATTGAGTTTAATTTCTCGTATCTATTTCTGTATTATTGTTTTCATTTACAAAATATATGCAATATGTTGAATTTTTAAACTGTATGCAGATGTTATGCAATGCTGCACATACATTGCCGAACTTTATCACCTTTTCAGGACTATACCGACTTTTTTTATCATTACTGAGAATTTTCCACCGGCCTCCCGATTGATTGAAGCATTGGTAGTACTGCGGTTGATAAATGCCTGATTAATTTTATTTCCGATCCAATGAAAGTTAATGCGTCTTTGGTCAGTCTAAACCGCTGCCTGAATATGCAAATGATTTGAAATAATAAGATTTATACTAAGTTAAACCGTGTAATTAAAAATTTTCTTACACTGCTTCAGGTAAAGCCATGGGATTACTTTTATCAGAACCTTATGGCCATTTGGTGATGTTTTTCATTTGAGTCAGATGAACTTGTATAAAAAACCACGTTAGGGTTCATTTTATTGAATGCAAAAACTAAATTTAGTAAATTTATATACAATTTGTTACACATATTGCATAAACGTATATTGAATATTTACGTTCAATTCCAATTCAAATACTTATTTATTTTGTTTTGTTTCGTATTTCAATGTATTCGAAAATCTCATTTAGAGCTACAACAGGGAAGTTATTTCATAAAATTTCTATTCGTTTCGTATCGAGTGCGACGATCCGCACACTCGACACGTTACGAAATTTCACTTCGAACGATTACTTGCTCGCTCACGACTGCCGCGATTCGGGCCCTGATCTGGCACCCTGTGATTTTTACCTATTTGAAAAACTTCATTTGCCCATGAAAGGACACTGGTTTCAGGACATTTCAGCTATCCAAAAGGCGACGAGAGATATTCTCAAGAGCATTTCGAAAAATGAACTTAGATTAATCACTCATTTGAAATGCTAATTGACCGGGCTAAACGCTGTTTCGAAGCACAACTTTTGAAAAATATTAATTTTTTGTTGTTTTTTTTTTAACAGTCCTGTTTCTTTTGCGACAGACCTTGTACTTAGATTAAATTTATCAAGAACACAAATATTTTTCGGTTTCAACTTATTTAAAGCTAGTGAGGAAACTTTATTTATACAACTCTAGAGGACAGAGGACAGAGACTCACTTCTACAAACACATATGTATGCACATAGTTGGATCAGAATAGAATCATCTTTACCAAGTAATATTAAATGAGAAAGAAATTTGTGATGAACTGCTTGGAGGTCATCACCACCGCTTAGATAGCCGGTTATTTCGGATTCTCTATCCATACGGAAAACAAAAATTGAATTTGAGTCGAAATACTCACTCTCGTAGTAACTAGAATTAAGGCAGGTCTCAACAATAACGAAAATATCAAAATCTATACTCACATTATCGGTAGAAACAGAATCATCAACATTGGAGAGTATTTGTACCAGCAACAGCGGCAGTGTTGAGAGTGCAGTTGACAACAGATGGAGCGGCAGAGTATGCATTCGATACAGCAGGGGCGAGATAATCCACACTCACATATCATCAGAAGCAGCAACGGTGGACGGAGAAGTATTTGTATCAACGACAGCGACAGAAGTGAGGGTGGAGCAGGCACCAGTTGAAATGGCAGATAAAGCATTCGATACTGATGCAGAGAATTTGCCGTTGTCGGATAACTGCACATTTCTGACTTCAATTCGTAAAAGTTTTGCAAACAAGGAATTTCGGTTATCATACATATAGTTTTTGATTAATGAGAGCGACTTCGAGTTTGTACTTCTCAGTGAAGTAACTTCAGCAACGACAGAATTTAGCAAACAAATTTACCTTATTAAAATAATGACACTCCAACAAAAGTCTTGTTGATTCCTCTTGTGACTGATTAGCTCTTTTTTGATGCAAATTACTACAGCACAAACTTTACAATAAAATGCCTTATTAGATTTTATGAAAAATCTTCATCAGCCTGTGATAAATCGACACAGGGCAGATGAAAAAGTTTGTTGCATTTGTGGCAACTAATCTTAGGCTGAGCATGATCCTCTTTTAGACCAAAAACACACAGCATTAAATCAAAATAGGATTTAAATTAGGGAGCAAAAATAGACACGTACACTCACTGTGACAACTGGGCCCGAATCGCGGCACACGTTAACGAACGAAATTCAAATATTTTTTTTGTTTTCGGATCGTTGTACTCGTTATCGAATACGCTCTTTGGAAATTTGAAATTTTCTCATTCGATAACGTGTTCTCGTTTGTACGAAAGAATCGAAATCTCACTCGTTAGCTATTTGAGAAACGTTATAGTACAAATTAAAGAAAAAAGTTTTGAATATATCAGTTAAAAATAATCGGAGGTAAAATGTGAGTTATTTTTCTTTTATTGAGTTTAGTTAACATGTATTAGAATTATAACTAATGATTTAAGGAGAAATGTAAACAAAATAAATATGCGTCAAAAAAATGTGATGAGTAATTTTATGCTATAGCATCAGATCTTAGCAAATAATAGTTTGCCTAATTGTGGGTAAGGCAAAGTTGCATTAAATAAGTTATGGGATGCATTGACACTAAACCTTTACTCTGCCGGATGAAAGATACTAAATTTTGACGAAAAGTAAGATCAATACAAGTAAATAATATTAATTAAATAAATAAAATAATAGATGATTAAAATAATAATAAAATACAAAAATAGGTATTTGCTGATAAAAAGCACAATATAAAAAAGAAAATTTCATTCAACAAAGCCTCTGAACAAAGGACTGGTGGTGGTCAGTACGAGGAATAGCTTTTAACTATAGCAGAAGAGCAACTCCTCCAATCTACGGGGAGAGATGTTGCAGTAGAAGAAAAAATTTTGAGAAACTAATTGCTTTATAGAAGAGATCGCTGCAAATAAAAGAAGAGGTACATAAAGCAGATTCGCAAAACAAAGCTGTAGAGTTGCAGGTTAAAACTCATGAGCTTGATATTTTAAAGAGAAAAGTTCAGAAATAAACACTAATATGTACGATATCTTAATTCCAAGTTCCTGTTTTTATTGAAAATATATTTATTAAAAGAAAATATGAATTGAAATGTTGTTGGAACGTTTAATTCAATTATTATCTAAATACATCATAATATGATCTCTAATTTTATTACCAATTTAGTTAATTGAGTCTCATTTCCCGTATCTATTTCAGTATTATTGTTTTCATTTACAAAATATTTGCAATATGTGTATTTTTAAACTGTATGCAGATGTTATGCAACCCTGCACATACATTGCGGAACTTTGACATCTCCTCAGGACTATACCGACTTCCTTTATCATTACTGAGAATTTTCCACCGGCTGATTGAAGCATTGGTAGTACTGCGTTTGATAAATGCCCGTTAAATTTTATTTCCCATCCGATGAAAGTAAATGCGTCTTTGGTCAGTCTAAACCGCTTCCTGAATCTGTAAATGATTTAAAATAATAAGATCTATAATAAGTTAAACGGTATAATTAAAAATTTTCTAACGCCGCTTCAGGTAAAGCCATGGGATTACTTTTATCACGAATCCTGAACCTTACGGCCATTTGGTGATATTTTTCATCTGAATCAGATGAACTTGTAAAAAAAAACACGTTAGGGTTCATTTTATTGAATGCAAAAACTAAATTTCGTAAATTTATATACACTTTATTACACATATTTCATAAACGTATATTGAATATTTACGTTCAATTCCAATTCAAATACTTATTTATTTTGTTTTGTTTCGTATTTCAATGTATTCGAAAATCTCATTTAGAGCTACAACAGGGAAGTTATTTCATAAAATTTCTATTCGTTTCGTATCGAGTGCGACGATCCGCACTCGATACGATTACTTGCTCGCTCACGACTGCCGCGATTCGGGCCCTGTTTTGTTATGATAATGTTTATGTATATGGATTAGACCCCAGCACCTATAACTGACTTTTTACCGCAAATATCGGTTGTTATTGTTGTTGTAACAGGTACGTAATACCCTATAGGATGGCAAAGCTAAATAAATGTGCTGTTTCGACGGGATCAGACAAAGAGAGAAGGGTGTCAAATGAGTGGGATTGGGGGCATGCAAAGAGGTGGACAGTGCCATGCGGAGACTCATTGTATGCAGAACATATATTATGTATGTCGGGGTCTATTCTGGATAAGTAGGAGTGAAAGAGCACAGACTGTCAAAAGTCACACCTAAGGTTTTAGGATTATTGACAGTTGGAATCATTGAATTGAATTTCAACTCGGTCATCATGTCTCTTCGGGTTAGACAAAGCCTTGACAGTAGACCAAAACTTACTTATACCGGTGGAGAGGTTTCGTCCGCTTGTATTGATTTACCCTTAACCTTATTTGGAGATCACAGGGATCGGCATGGTGTCAGATGTCGCGCTCGTTAGCTAAAACAGCTGCTTCTGCTGAAGAATTAGGGCGGAGTTCCGCGATTCTTCTAGCCGGGATGAAGCGAGCGGTAGCTGTGGCGATCACTTTGCGGAATTAACATTCGCCAACGATTACGTCCGTAGGAATGAGTAAAACGGTAAAGGTGTGGTAAAGTTAACGAAAGAGCGGTTGTCCAGAGAAATAAAGTTGGAAGGTTTTTCGAACGAGATACATAATTATGGGAAGATGGTGTAATGGAAGGGTTAGCATACAACATGTGACTGGGGGATGTATATATTGAATATCTCGAGCTCGACATCGCTTGACCGTATAGCTGTACCCTGACATTCTACAGTAGTATTCCTCTCCATTTATAAGATGATATTGCACGGTGTTGTGCAGTATGAAAGCTAGGCCTCCACTCCCTGTGGACTCTTAAGGCCTTAGCAGGTCATAATACTATATCTTTGTGCCTAAAATAGATAGAATTGGGTGAAAACTTGACCTAACACCCATATAACAGACATATGACATCCGAGTGACTTTACTCCATATGATTGGTGATGGTATCTTAATGAACCTCAGGGAATGTGACATCTTAATAGTATATGTATAGTACTGGAAAAAATAGAATAAATCCCAAAAATATGTATGTATGCTATTCGGTTTTCTAACAAACCTTACGTCAAATAGTCGGTCAGTAAATGATTGATATACGTATACATACTAGGCCTAAACCTGCGGCTCCGCTGGGGTGGAATTTGGTGCTGGCATCATATCTTTATTGCTTTATTGACAAAAAAGTGCTTGATGTACTCATCTCAAATTTCGATTGACTATTCGGCTATCTGTTTATGTTACATGTTCTGTTTGGTTTGTTATGAATGGCTGTGCTTCATTTGCCCATCATCTAATAAAGTAGCTGCAATGTCTGGCAATGTATTTGTCAATGCGAGTTTCTTTTGTAATAATATAAAAGCTTTGCCGGTTACAAATGGTGTATCCAAAAAAACTGCTATTTAAAAATAAAAATTACTGTACCCTAGCAGTAGCTGTGTAATGTTATTTTGAAATAAAAAAACGATAAAAAGTAGCCTATGTCCGTCCGCTGGTTCTAGTCGTTCTTGAATTAGAAATTGTATAAATAACACGACTTTTTTTTTATACATACATATATAGATTGCAAAAACGACGGTGATTTGCTAGAAACTACAGCTGAGTTTCTAATATTTTGTCCGTCATATTATGTCTCAAAGGCCTATCTTTCTTGTTCATATGGTCCGGGTCCGGTATTGCTCTGCTGTCTGATAAATAACAATTTGTTGTGAAAGGTTGACAATTTTTCCTTTAACAAGAGTCATTTGATACTCTTTATTTTTTTTATTGAGCAATAGTCACATTTTATATATAGTGAAACATAACTGTTCATAAAAAATCTCTATTCTCCAACTTTCTAACTTGATTTATTACAATAAACTATAACATTTTATTAGCTAAAAAACTCAAGAAATTCTTGTTCGAGTTGAGATGTCAAATTTCCTTCTTTGAGTTAAAATACTACTATTGACACTTTTGAAAAATTAAGGTCTCTAATCATATAGCATTTCGAAATAAAGTGAAAGCGTTGCTGATACTTCAAAGTCTTTGTCATTGTATTAATAGCATTAATTCTACAACAAAAATAACAGTCATCCATGCGATTTTTTGGTTCTGTTAATATCATCGGCAATACTATATGCATATACATTAAATGATAACATTTGCCGACTATCTTAAATGTTCATTGTACAACATGTACGCATTGTGTGGCAGAGATAAAAAGATGACCAACTCATCTCTCATTGGAAATGAGACAGCAATTGCTAAACGTCAAAACCTTCTGCACTTTGTCAGTTGACAACGTTTAGCAATCGGAAACGAGAGACGGACACATTGAACTCTTACCAAAAAAATATATAAACGGCGGGATCCATTGCCGCCGTTCAAAATCTTCTTTTTCACTGCCGTGAAAACCGCTTACGCGGTGAGCAAGGTGGCGCCAATTGGGGATTCCAAGCGAAGCCAGGTCCTTCTCAACCTGGTCTTTCCAACGGAGTGGAGGTCTAACTCTTCTTCAGTTCTTCATACTCACGCTTTCGGCCTCTCTCTTTTTCTGTCTGCAAATGCGTTTCGCTTCCCTCTTCAACTCTCGGTATCTATCCCATCCCTCACGTGTTGTGGTCGATTGTAAATTTGCGAGATCGGCAGTCTGTTTTCTCTCTACTGCAACACGTCTCTCCTCATCGTACCAGTTGTTTTTTTTTGCATTTTCCGAAATCCAATAGTTTCGGTTGCAGCTGGACGTGAAGAGCTTGAAATGCCATCTCAAAGATCCCTTATACCAAGTTGCTGACGGGTGCTCTTAGAGAGCAAGAGTGCAAGTCGAGTAGAAAACCATTCGGCTGTCTGTTGTGTTTGCAGCTTCTCCACGTCGAACCTTTCTTGTGTTTGTTGATGTGCGTTTTTTGCTGCACAGAGGCCGGTGGGTATCTCCAAGTATCCAAGTCGATGTTAGGACCTAGGATCATACGCACATCTAAAACACTGGAGACGTGTCTTCCGTCTATCACAACATGATCGATCTGGTTGGTGGTGTTTCGATCCGGAGACAGTCAAGTAGCTTGGTGAATTTTTCTATGCTGGAATCTATTATTACAGATAACCATATTTCGGGCCCCGGCGAAATCGATCAGCTTCAACACATTTGGGGAAGTTTCCTCGTGGAGGCTGAATTTACCGACTATTGTGTCAAAGATACACCCTGTCGTTAAAGTCGCCAAGTACGATTTTGAGATCGTAGCGGGGCAACTCTGATAGGTGCTCATAGAAGGCATCTTTGATCACATCGTCCTTTTCTTCCGCCGGGGCGTGGGCGCAAATCAGCGATATGTTGAACTTTGTGTACTGGAAAGTGAAAGAGTTAGGCGAATTTAAAATTATGTTATGTGGTAAGTAGGCGTGTTGTAGTCCGATTTCGCCCCATTTAACATAGGAATATGAAAATAATACTACGTACTAAATTTAGTCCAAATCCGTCGATTGGGTCCCGAGATAATGGATTTCTCCAAAAAGTGGGCGGTGCCATGCTCATCGTCCAATTTTCACACCCATAAATCCCTCTCATATCATCTCGGAGGTAAAATTTAATGTCTGATGTAATTAGTTATTGATTTATTGCGCTTTTAGTAGTTTTGAACAGTACCGTTATATGGGGAGTGAGCGGAGTTATCTTCCGACTCCATACATTTTCATATCAATAGGAGTTTTGGTAATACTTGCACTGAGCAAATTTGGTTGTTGTAGCTTTCGTAGTTTAGGAAATATGTACAGTGTGGTTTTTTAGAGCTTAATATTAGGGAGCAGTGAAAATGATCTACCTCCGAAGGGTAGGTTCACTATAATAATTATTTAAAACTCTTTTAAATTTTGGCTATACAAAGATGTTTAGTACTATTAACAAAAAATTAGGGTAGATAAATATGCGATATATTTTTAAGCGTTTTAATTCACTTATTCACGGACAAACTGGAACCTATATTTTACATTGAGTGGACCCAAAGAAATACATATTGTAACAGAATTTGGTATAACATATCATATTAATTCTTTTGAACAATAAAACAAAACTGTCATTGTAAAATATATGAAGAGCTAATTTAGCCAAAAGTGCATTCAACGAAGTGAAATAAGTATACATATGACATTTAATTTTTTTTTCTTTACGTTTATTTGACATGAATGTTGTCATTGACTTAACCCTTACATTTATTCAAAAATTCAAATTCGGAAATTCAAAAGTAAGCAAATTTCAAAACGAAAAACAATATTTTTTTAAATAACTGAATAAAATGCCGAATACTTGTTGCCTATGCAAAACAACTCCTGGAAGCAACTTACAAATGTTTTGTGCTCCAACTGACAAATCGCAACGGAAGGAATGGGAAAAAGTATGTGGCGTACAACTCAGTTTGTCATCGAGAATATGTGGGCTACATTTTAAGGCGGAGGAAATAAAAGAATCTCCCCTTAAAAGAAAACGACTAAGCCCCGATGTAGCACGAAACACCGAAAGTGGACAAGAGGACGATGCAAAGTGACTGACACTAGATCCGGAGCCGGAATATTTTTTAGAAGATGAGATATATATACATGAAGAGCACTTTTTAAGTAAAGAGCTTGACAAAATTAATAATCAAAATTTAAGTAGTACAAGTTTGGGTTTATTTTATGAAGATGGACTGGAATATTTGGGTGGTTTTTTAATACAAAAATTGAATTTAGGTGACAGAATTTCAACTGATAGTATATGGACATGGGTAGACCAGCGAGGGGGGACAGGAATTAAAAAACCGAACCAAAATTTTTTAGACCAGTTAAAACTTTTAGAAGACGTGTTTATAAATGTGATTAACGACGACATTTGCAGTGACAGAAATTTGGTAGACATACTTTTTGATAAATGCAAAGATATTGCTCTTGAGGATAATGTCAAGAAATTGTTTTTTAGGTGCAGGATACATTTTCGAATCAAGCATTTGAACAAAAATTTGAAAAATAAACAGTTGCATCAAAAATATCACAACGACAACAAAATTTTTTATACACTTACTTGAAAATACAATATTAGAAACAAAACTACTCATTTAATTTCTGATTTATGCTTTGGAATGAACTATATGAAAGAATTATAATAACTATTATAATTTAAAGAGCCGCATAAAAATCTGTATACAGTTTCTAATAGTTTGGCGGGGTACTGGTTACGACGTATATACATAGTTACAATAAAATTTGTGAATAATGTTGCATTTATACACGTATGTAATTGTTTGTAAAATAAATATGAATTCATTATAACGTTGAGAACAAATAAATTGGTTGTCTCTAGTTATCATACATATATGTATATGTATGTAAAGCAAGTGACTTCATATTGTTCAAGATCAAAAAAAAAACACACGGGTTAATATAAACGAATACATGAATTGTTTACTATTTTATTGTCAAATAAGCGTAAGTCAAATACTTAGTTCACTTTGTTGAATACACTTTGATATGTACTATATATTGACATTGACACGTATATTTATTCAAAAATTCAAATTTTGATTTTCAAAAGTAAAAAAAATAACTAACGAAAAACAATATTAAAAAAAGACAAAAGAAAATGCTGATTACTTTCTGCTTAAGATACCAACTTACCAATGTTTTGTACTCTAACCGATAAATCGTAAAGAAAGGAAAAAGTATGTGACGAGCAACTCTGTTGGTCATTTAGAAAAAAATAGACGGGTTAATATAAAAAAATATGTGAATTGTTTACTATTTTATTGTCAAATAAGCATAATAAATACTTATTTCACTTTGTAGAATTCACTTCGATTTAGACGATGCTTCCTATTTATTTATGTATACATTTTTTAATCATAATTTTTGTTGACGTTTTATATTTTGGCATTTAGTGATGAAAATATGTACAATATTTTATTGACAACTCTTTACAAAAAAAAAAAAAAAAAAAAAATACTATATTATTATATACTACAGTTCTTTCTTAAAAAAATTATTTTTAGAATTTTCAATATCTTCATAATACAATATATAGTATATAATATAGATATATTTTTTCCCTAAAAAGTGCTCAATAGCAATACTGGCAAGATATTTGAATATTTTTATATTGATTTCTATTTGAATTTAGAGGATCTTCAATGCGGATGATGATGGTAATTATTATGTGGTGTACACGATGTCCAATACTTTATATGATATAGGCTTGTATTTTGTGGGAGTTTACTTTTGATTTTGAACTTATTTGTAGTCTGCTCTTCCTTTTACACATTTTCTAAATATGTGCAAGTTTGTGTGTATTGAGATATATACATATGTATAAATATATATTTTATTTTTATTGAATACTTCAAATACCAATACGTGGGGCTTGTGTCATTGCTTACGTTCACTGTGGGTCAAATCACGTCAAGTGGTCCATGAAAATTTCGAAATATCTCCGATTTTGAAAATTAGCAGTTCATTAGGAAGGGGAACAGACGCATACCCCGTGATATAAATATTTCGTCAAAATTATTTTTTTGTTAAAGTTATTGAAGCTTGAAATTTAGAGCACGATAAAATTGTAAAATTATTTTCTCATATACTACTGGAGATAAATCGATGAAATTTTGAGAAGTCAAAGCAAAATTTTTGTGATATATTATAAATATTTTTTCATGGAACTTTTGTTTAAATAATAATATTTTACACACTTTTTTGTTAAACAATTTATTTTTTTAAGTGTTTTAAGTGTTTTTTGTTCATTCATACCATTCCAAAGATATTGCATTTTTTGTCCACCTACCGCTCTTAGTAGGAGACTTTAACAAAAACAAAATCTATAGAAAACAATTTTTTTCTAAAATATTTCTCCAACCAAAAAGAAACTAGAAAAAATGTTAACTTTGGCTGCACCGAGGCTAATATACCCTTCACATGTGCATTTCTTTTAGTAACTATGTGTTCAGTCTGTATGGAAGCTATATGCTATAGTAATCCGATCTGAACAATTTTTTCGGAGATTATATTATTACCTCAAGTAGTAATCCATGTCAAATTTCGTGAAGATATCACGTCAAGCCCTTGATTTCGATCGTTCGGTTTATATGGCAGCTATAATGAGCCGATCTGACCAATTTCTTCCGATATTTCATTATTTCTATGACCAATAACTCATACCAAATTTCGTGAAGATATATCGTCAAGGAAGTTTCCCATACAAGCATTTAATTTCGATCATTCAGTTTGTATGGTAGCTATATGTTATAGTGGTCCGATATCGGTTCCGACAAATGAGCAGCTTCTTGGAGAGAAAATGACGTTTACAAAATTTCAAAACGATATCTTAAAAACTGAGGGACTAGTTCGTATATATACAGACGGACAGACAGACAGACAGACAGGCATAGCTAAATCAACTCAGCTCAACATTTGATTCATTTATATATATACTTTATATATATTTATATATACTTTATATATATTTATATATATACTTTATATATATTTATATATATACTTTATAGAGTCTCTGACGCTCCCTTCTAGTTAGAAACTTCGTGGCAAACTTAATATGCCCTGTTCAGGGTATAAAAATCAACTGCATGAATGCTGTCTTAATTCTACATATAGGGGAAAACAAAGTAGCAACAGTAGAAGACAGACAGACAGTGAAGTCGGAAATAAAAATTTACTAAAAAACGATGTGGTAAAAAATAGCCAGTTCTAAGGCAGATAGGACCAAACGTTTGATTTTTTTCTCATTATATGTTCTGCAATTTAACAATGGAACCAAAAACTATTCAAGCTTTGCTAATTTCTACCGTGCATACTACATACCATACACGGCGAAATTTCCAATTAAAGATAGACGAATTAACTAATAGATAGGCGCATTACGTGTCCTGGAGACAAGTAGCTTACTCTGCATACAAAATATTGGGAATAATACGAAGGAAACTCACGCCACTACCAAGCCGTGGGCATAATTAGGAACAAGATTATGGGTTCAGCAGATATGGTACTATCTTCATGTAATGCGGTTTTAAATTTTTACGCGATAATTGCTGGAGGATGGAGTCATGTGTAGAAGTTCACGCAAGTGAGGAAATTCACTTGGGAGTGGCCAGAAACGATTCTTTTACATATGACTCAAGCAGTTAACGACTTCCGGTCTTTGATCAAGTATCCTCTGGGTAGCCTAAGAACATCCGTTTGAAGGCGAGCTAAAGTGAGAAGGCGAAGCAACTCCCTGCATAGGGTTGCGCGCTGGGTTTGGGACCCGCCACGTAAAAAAAAAAAAACACTCCAATGAAAAAACAACAACAGCCTCGGATGAGAGACCCTCCTTTTGATGACGACCATGGTAATCGAAATAAGGACTACGAATTGAGGACATGCACCTGGAATGTCCGGTCCCTTAATTGGGAAGATGCCGCTTCCCAGCTGGTTGATGTCCTCGTAAAAACAAGAAATGCGATGGACGGGACAAGGACAGAGACGAGTAGGTCCTTGTGGCATTTAATACAGTGGCCATATAAAGGAGCGTATGTTTGGTGTGAGATTCGTGGTGGAGAGAGACTCCGTCGCCGAATACTATCATTCACTGCGCTGAATGAACGTCTAGCCACAATCCGCATCAAAGCGAGGTTCTTCAACATATCGCTGACTTGCGCCCACGCCCCGACGGAAGAGAAGGACGATGTGACCAAAGACGCCTTCTATGAGCGCTTGGAGCACACCTATGAGCGCTGCCCCCACCACGATGTCAAAATCGTGCTTCGCGACTTTAACGTCAGGGTGGGCAAAGACGGTATCTTTGGCACGACGGTCGGTAAACTCAGCCTCCACGGGGAAACATCCTGAAATGGGTTGAGGCTGATCGACTTCGCCGGGGCCCGAAATATGGTTATCTGTAGTACTAGATTCCAGCATTGAAAGATTCATCAAGCTATCTGGTTGTCTCCGGATCGAAAAACTACAAACCAGATCGATCATATTGTGATAAACGGAAGACACAGTGTTTTAGATGTGCGTGCGCTCCGAGGTCCTAACATCGACTCGGACCACTATCCTGTTGCAGCCAAGATTCGCACCCGCTTCTATGCAGCAAAAAACGCACGCCAACAAACACAAGGAAGGTTCGACGTCGAGAAGCTACAATCACAACAGACAGCCGAACGATTTTCTACTCGGCTTGCACTCCTGCTCCCTGAGAGCACCCGTCAGCAACTTGGTATAAGGGATCTGTGAGATGGCATTTCAATCTCTTTACGTCCAGCTGCAAACGAAACCATTGGATTTCGGAAAATGCAAAAAAAAAAACAACTGGTACGATGAGGAGTGTCGTGTCGCAGCGGAGAGAAAATAGGCTGCCTACCTCGCAACGTTACGATCGACCACAACACGTGCGGGATGGGATAGATACCGAGAATTGAAGAGGGAAGTGAAACGCATTTGCAGACAGAAAAAGAGAGAGGCTGAAATGCGTGAGTACGAAGAGCTTGATAAGCTGGCCGACAGGGGTAATGCTCGAAATATCTACGAAAAAATGCGGCGGCTTACAGAAGGTTTCAAGACCGGAGCATACTCTTGTAGAACCCCCAAAGGTGATCTAGTCATCGATGCCCAGAGCATACTGAAATTATGGAGGGAACACTTCTCCAGCCTGCTGAATTGCAGTGAACGCACAACGCTAGGAGAAGGCGAACCCGATACCCCAATCGATGACGATGGAGCAGACGTTCCATTTCCCGACCATGAAGAGGTTCGAATAGCAATTGCCCGCCTGAAGAACAACAGAGCGGCAGGGGCCGACGGATTGCCGGCCGAGCTATTCAAACACGGCGGCGAAGAACTGATAAGGAGCATGCATCAGCTTCTTTGTAAAATATGGTCAGACGAAAGCATGCCCAACGATTGGAATTTAAGTGGGCTAGGCGCAATCCATAAAAAAGGAGACCCCACAATCTGCGCCAACTACCGTGGGATTAGCCTCCTCAACATCGCATATAAGGTTCTGTCGAGCGTATTGTGTGAAAGATTAAAGCCCACCGTCAACAAACGTATTGGACCTTATCAGTGTGGCTTTAGACCTGGCAATAAACAACCAACCAGATATTCACCATGCGCCAAATCTTGGAAAAGACCCGTGAAAGGAGAATCGACACACACCACCTCTTCGTCGATTTCAAAGCTGCTTTCGACAGCACGAAATGGAGCTGCCTCTATGCCGCGATGTCTGAATTTGGTATCACCGCAAAATTAATACGGCTGTGTAAACTGACGTTGAGCAACACCCAAAGCTCCGTCAGGATCGGGAAGGACCTCTCCGAGACGTTCGATACCAAACGAGGTTTCAGACAAGGCGATTCCCTATCGTGCGACTTTTTCAACCTGCTTCTGGAGAAAATAGTTCGAGGTGCAGAACTAAATAGAGAAGGTACCATCTTCTATAAGAGTGTACAACTGCTGGAGTATGCCGATGATATTGATATCATCGGTCTCAACATCCGCGCCGTTAGTCCTGCTTTCTCCAGACTGGACAAGGAAGCAAAACAAATGGGTCTGGCAGTGAACGAGGGCAAGACGAAATATCTCCTGTCATCAAACAAACAGTCGTCGCACTTGCGACTTGGCATTCACGTCACTGTTGACAGTCATAACTTTGAAGTTGTAGATAATTTCGTCTATTTTGGAACCAGCGTAAACACCATCAACAATGTCAGCCTAGAAATCCAATGCAGGATAACTCTTTCCAACAGGTGCTAATGCGGACTGGATAGGCAATTGAGAAGCAAAGTCCTCTCTCGACAAACAAAAACCAAACTCTATGAGTCGCTCATAATTCCCGTCCTGCTGAGTCGACGCTGCGAGTTTTCGAGAGAAAAGTCCTGCGAAAGATATATGGTCCTTTGCTCGTTGGCCACGACGAATATCGCATTCGATGGAACGATGAGCTGTACGAGATATACGACGACATTGACATAGTTCAGCGAATTAAAAGACAGCGGTTACGCTGGTTAGGTCATGTTGTCCGGATGGACGTAAACACTCCAGCTCTGAAAGTATTCGACGCAGTACCCGCAGGGGGAAGCAGAGGAAGAGGAAGATCTCCACTGCGTTGGAAGGATCAAGTGAAGAAGTACCTGGCTTCGCTTGGAATATCCAATTGGCGCCACGTAGCGAAAAGAAGAAACGACTGGCGCGCGGTTGTTAACTCGGCTATAATCGCGTAAGCGGTGTCTACGCCAATTAAGAAGAAGAATAATTGCGAGACTAAACTCCACATATTCGGACAAAAAAGCGTTTTATTTGATCGAACAAAAGCTTTCAATGTTTTATAAAAGATCGTCATTGGTTGTCTAGTACTATGCTGAAAGCGTATGAAAATTACCTATGCTGAAAAATAAAACTACTATGATTAATGGGGACAAAAAACTACTTATTGAGTCTCTCTGCAAGAAATATCGTGAAGATGCGCTTCGCATAATTAATTCTAGTAGTTAGTAAACCATTATGGGGCATTCTGCTTTCTTCAAGACCAATCGACCTAACCTCTGATTTATATTTTTTACAAGATTTCAAATTTTCTTATATTAAATACTCTGAAAATTGTTGACGGTATTACAGGATTTGACCTTCTTAAAGAAATAGACGGCAGCATTGTCATGAAGCTAGGAATTTTAATACTGGGGGGCAAGAGAAATTATCGTTGCCCCGATATTAATAAACTTACAAAAGACGACACAATTTATTCAGGATCAATAAAAGACAAAATCACACAAATTTTTCAACTTCATTCTAGAGTATTTGCCGATCCTGATGAAGCTTAGTCCTATAACACAAACATAGTACCCAAAATTACCGTGGGTTACCTTCCGGTCTACTTTAGGAGTTATCCATTCCCTATGGTAGAAGGGCAAGAAAAAATCAGGACTTAGGGATCACGAGCAGGTTTATTGACAAAGTCCTTACCAAATTATTTAACGCTAACATGCGACTGTCTATGGAAAAATTTAAATTTTTCCAACAAGGTATTGAGCTATTTGGCTTTACATTATCCAAAGATGGAATAAAAACATAAGGCTAATCAGTCAAAGAAAGTTGAAATAAAACCAAATGCCAATACATTTGATGCTTTTAATAGAATTACACGAATTATTGCCTCCGAGTATGTTTTTCCTCTGCCCTAACATTGACAAATCATTCGAACTAACAAAAGATGTCTCTTCTCATGGTATAAGTGAAGTTGTCTCTCAAAGTGGAAAACTTATTACAACGATTTCTAGAACCCTTTTATCTGCGGAAGAAATCTACGCTTCAAATTATCAACAACTATCACCATAGGAAAAAATCCAAATCTCTTCTCAATTTCTTACAAGCTTGGAGAGGAAAACCTGGTAGCACACGTTTTATCTAGACAATATACATATATCAGTCTTCGACTATCTCTCTCATTGAGCGGACGTGTTTTCTTAATCGCGGTTTTTGAAGTGAAAACTTCTTTAGGCGCGTTGTGCACTGATTTTGTGGGTACTGAAACAGACTGAACCGTCACGCTCGGCTATGTAACGCTCCTTCGTGTTCAGTCGGCTGCAGTCTACTGAGGAGGGGAGAGAGAATAGTTAAATATGGGTATTGAATGAGACTCAGCCGTAACGCTGCTATGTAACGCTCCATCGGGTAATAGAGGCTCGGGGCCACCAAGGGAAGGGAAGAGAGAGAGAGAAGCAGAAGGCAGAGCGAGAAAGACGTACTAAACGCGTCACTGCTATAGTCGCTCGGTATGGTAGAATTTGGCAATTCGAATGAATGTTACATGACAGAGCAAGACGCATCAGTCGCATTTACTCTCGAGACGTAAACACTTCGTGCGCTGTGCCAATAATTACATTTAATTTGAAATATTTATTGGCGAAATTTTTTAAATTATTATTTATTAACGTTATTAAATACATATTATTCGTGTGTGTACATACGTAAATGTGATAAAGTTTGTTGTGTATATTTAATTATATATATAAAAAATAGTGTGTCTAACAGTCTATTACAAGACTGTTGGTGTGTTAACCAATGGCGAAATAAAATATTCGTGCTCAGGTAGGTGCTAGCATTTCTTAAATTATGTGAATAACTGAGAAACAAATCAGTGTATATGACTCCCTTTAAAAATTTGTAATTAAATGTGTGAGCAAGAAGCTTTCATAAAGCAAAAGCTACATAAAATGTCGACAATTGATACGGTGGGATTATCTTATGAAATAATATTCGTATTGGATAAATATTATATGTTGACTACTAATATCGATGTATCGGAAGGATTAGCTAATGGAGCGGTAGGAAAACTTTGCTTTATCGATTATGATAAAAATGGTGAAATCCTCACAGTTTGGCTCATTTTTCCAAATCCAGAAAAAATTGGAAGGAAAATTAGAAACAAAGTTTCAGGGTTTATTGCGGATCATAATATCCCTAAGAATGCTGTACCCATAACCAGAAAATCATGCACTATACCACTTAATAATAACAAAACTATTACTGCTAAACGTAATCATTTTCCGGTGGTGTCTGCATGTGCTATAACCATTCACAAGTCACAAGGAGCAACATTCGATGAAGTTGTTTATGAATATGAAAAAACGCATTCGCAACAATTGGTGTACGTGGCATTATCAAGAGCAACACGCATTGAAGGACTTTATATTGTGACTGAAAACAATAATCAAACATTTTCTCACGGACGAAGAGATGCTACATCCGTCATTGATTTACAAAATGAATTCAAGAGGCTATCTCTCAACAGGCTTCAAACAGTCACTAATATTTTAACAAATTTCATATCCAATAGAAGGGGCATATCAATATATTCATTAAAATGTCAAAGTTTACGATCACATGCTTTGGATCTCAATGACAGTATTACGCAACGTTCAACAATATTACTTTTATCAGAAACTTGGATGAATAATGAGGAAGATATTGATGTCCCAAATTTTCATTGTGTTGCTAAATTCAAAAGACCTGATCGTCGAGCTGCAGGTGTAGCTATATTTCAAAATAAAACAGACACAGCTACTATTGTCAGTTCACAGATGGATATAGTCTTTCGTAATTCACAATCATGTGCATTTCATGTATCGTTAGTAGGAGAGATTTGTATAGCAAAATGTACAGTAGAAAATGGTCAGGAAATTGTAATAGTTGCTATTTATATCTCACCTAATCAAAGTATTAAGAACGTCATCGAATTCATCCATGAGAATTTACTAATTTACACTGAAGCAGGATCTGCTCTCCTCAAGCGGAACTTTCATACATTGCCAATGATTTTGAGCGGAGATTTCAATGTTGATTTCGCAAAAGACTCATCAAAACCGTTAGTCGATTTTTTAAAATCAACATTAAATTTGAAATGTCGAATGATCGATATGAGAGCACAACAAAATATGGTACAACAATTGATGCAGTTTTTTAGATATTTAGAAAATAGATTTCAGTCAAAAGTGTTCATTTCATATTTTAGTTATCATAAACCTATTGCATCATTTCTAGAGTACAAAAAAAATGACGATCAGTCTGAGCACACCACGCCAGAATAATGTTCACACATTTATAATTAATTTGAAATAGATTGAATGTATGTAATTCACAAATATCATTTATATGTATCATAAATATTATTACTTTATGAATATAGAACAAAAAAAAAACTTGTATTTCGTAGTAATAATCTTGCTCTGGTGAAGTTTTCACTTCTGTCGTGTGGTCATAAGTACACACACTGTTCTTTTGTGCTTTACGCTTTACTCGCATATTCATCTTTGCATATAAGTGCACGTGTTTTCGTTTTATTCTATCGTGCGGATACTCGCGTAAAAAACAGTGCATATTACTGAATATTTGGTTTATTATGGCTCCAGGGCCGCCTAATCTCGGGGAAAAAAGGTTTGCTTTGCTTGCCTCTAGCCCCAACCCCAAAAGGAAAAAACTTACATATAAACCTTGAAAATTTTCCAGAACTACCTCAAATTAAAAAAGATTGCCCAAAGTTTGTTCTAATATCTGCAGCAGATTCGAACAAAACACTTTCCAAATACTCTTGTTTCGCCGTACATAAAAGCTTAGAATCAATAAGTAAGGAAATTTTATCTATCACCGAATTACGTGATGGAAATCTACTCTTACTAGTTAAAAATCGGAAGATCGCCGAAAATTTTCTAACAATAAAGAAATTGAATGGTATTTGTGACATTAAAGTGAAATTGCATGACAATCTGAATTGCTCTAAAGGTACAACTTACGCCCCATTCCTAAACGACATTTCTGAAGAAGAAATTGTTGACAATTTAAAGGATCAGGGAGTTACTTCCGTCTATAAATTCACTAAAAATCTAGATGGCAAACAAAGACCTAGTGGAGTGGTATTTCTTTCATTTGACCTCTACAAACTTCCAGAAAAAATCGAAGTCTCATGGCGCACAATGCGGATTAGAGCATATTTCCCTAACCCTATGAAGTGTAAAAGTTGCCAGCTTCTAGGCCACACAACGAAACGTTGCAACAACAATTCAGCCTGCGATATGTGCAATTTCCCTCCTCATCTCCCCTCACCATGCAACCGCACCTTCTGTGCAAATTGCTCAGGCGATCATCCTTCCTCTTCAAGCTCCTGTCCTAAATACCTACAATCCAAAAATATTCTAAAAATAAAAACAGAAAACAAATGCTCAATGCGAGAAGCACTAAGGCTTTACAAACAGCAATTACCCCCAACCCCTGCAAACACTTCTTTCGCTTCTGTTACAAAAGAGAATACAAACAAGCAAATAACTAACGTGATTTCCCACCTCTCACCATCCCCTCCTCTACCACTCTCCACAGACACTGTACTAAAATCCCCAACAGCTCATCCTCTTCCACAACAAAAGCAAACTATGAAAGAAAACAAAAACAATTTCGTTATTGTTAATCATCTAAACTCATCAAATGCAACAACAAAAGAAACTACAAAAAACCTTCCTAACCTAACTTTTCCCCAAACAAAAACAAACCCAACCAAAATAAGCATACCACTCATTCCTAAAGTATCCACAACAGATTCTCTTAACATCCAAACTCTTCCTCTCTCCACAGACAATATCAACCTCTCTCCACATACTTATACAGACATTATAGCAGCTCATAAAAATATCACTTCTGACGTTGAAAAACAATAACTCTCATAATTATTCCCCACTTCTTTCTCAATTCTCTCATTTCTAAGAAATGTTCAAATTTCTCCAATGGAATATGAACGGATTCTACAACAATTACACCGACCTAGAATTACTCATAAAAGAACAATCACCAAGTGTTATATCACTACAAGAAACACACCTTTCATTTAATTCCGCAGCTAATGCACCCAAACAATATGCTGCATATTTTTCCAAAACACAAAATCATACTAACAAACAAGGTGTTGCTACTCTAATAAAAAAATATTTCCCACACAAACTTCTCCCTACGGGTTTTAATATTTCTACAATGGCAGTAGAAGTATTTATTGGGTTTAAATTAACCATCCTAACAATGTACATTCCACCACACCAAATCTTTAATATCAAAGAACTACGAGACATAATCGCACCTTTCCAAACACCCGTACTTATACTTGGCGATTTTAATGCTTGGAGCCCTCTCTGGGGTTCTACTTGTACTAACCAAAGAGGTAAAATCATAGAAGAACTTTCATTAGCGAAAAACTTGACAATTCTAGACGACGGTTCTCCTACGCATTTTTCTACACATAACTCGTTCACGCATGTAGACCTGGTCATTTGTTCTTCTGCTATCGCCCCCAAACTTATCAGCCAAACACTAACTGATTTATATAACAGCGACCACTTCCCCATTATAACTCACTTATCAACGCCTTCATCCAGGAAAGGGTCGGCGAAGCCAAAATTTCTGTTAGACAAGGCAAATTGGTCCAAATTTCAACAACTCTGCGAAAATTTTTCTGCTGCAAATCCCATAGACGATAACATAAATAAAGAAACAGCTACGATTATCAAAATAATAAAAACTTCTGCTCACCTCTCTATCCCCCAAACGGGTAAAAAAAGCTTCAAAAACCATGTGCTTTATTGGTCTACGGAGATATCTAAACTTAGAGATGAAAAACAATCACTTTGATTAATTTACAAAAGAACTCGCTCTATTAATAATCTAATAAATTACAAAAAAGCCAACGCAGTGTTTCGGAAAAATATTAAAGAAGCCAAGAGGGCTTGCTTGCTAAAGCTTGCTTGCTAAAGCTTGCCGAAGCTATCACTCCGTTAACGTATTCCAAGAAATTATGGGCCGACATAAAAATGCTCTCAGGCTCCTATACAAGTTAGTTTTTTTGTTCACTGTACCTTTTATTATTTCATTACTCTTTTCTCTACTGCGATGTTGCTCGCTTGGTTACAGTCTGCTTAGTGTCCATAGGCTTATAGAGTTTGAGTTGTTGTTTGTTGCTGTAATGCTGGATCATCGCAAGTCTTGAGTTTTGGCGGGAAAACCGAGCTGCGTGGGTGTCATTGTTGGTTGCAGTGCTGGCCAATGAGAGAATGCCACGCACATACTGCACATATCGAGTACTTTGGCAAAGCTTGAGCGCAAGAATTGGATCAACTCAAATTATAGGACAATGATTGGTGTTATACTTTGTTAACCCTCTGTTGATACCTTAACTACTCCCCTTGTTAAGCTCGAACGTCCCCGTTTCGATAAGGTCATTTTGAATCTCGAAATCGGCGTGATAGTAGAAGCAGGTCAAATGTTTTTGTTTTGTTTTTGTTTTTACAATTGTAGTAGCTTAGAACTAAGTTTACTTTACAAGTTGTTTTAATGAAATGGTAGATAATTCAAAATTTTTGTTTTTACAATTGCAGTTCCCTAGAGCTAGGTTTAGTTTACAAGTTCTTTTTAATGAAATGGTAATAAGTCAAGATCAAAAAAAATATGTTCTTTTAATTCAATTAGTTTGTTAATTTTATGTGGCTTAAAACATGTTATTTTACTTTAGTTCATTATTTAAACTGAATTTCATCAGGAAATCATTAAAGAGGATTATCGCAAATTGCTTTTGTGGATTCTTTTCCCTTCGATCATAACTGCAGTACCGAGATCTCTTTCGACAACTTTTTCTATAAAAATTTTATCAAATTTATTACCTAATCGTTTGTTTCTTCTCAAAAAAACTTTTTCTCCAACTTCGTATGTTTTGGGTGTTTTCTTTGCGTTAAGTCTTTTAAGAGTTTTTTCCTGAGCTTGATGCGATTGGCTTCACGACCGCAAATTTAGAAAATTTTTCGACGCATGTTAAAAAATTTTGTTTGGTGGTAATAAAAATGTCTAAATGGATGATTTCCCCCGGGAAGTTTGGGATAGGCGTTTTGCCAATGCCAGGGTCTGGTGGTTTGCGCTGGTACTTATTCTCCAAACAAATCTTACAATTTGCGATTAGATTATTTAACATTTGTTTTAAATTCGGAAAGTAATATCTTTGGAAATTTGACTAAAGTTTTCAGATAAGCAGCGGTGTGCTCGATTATGCTCAGTAGCGACTGTTTCCAGTTGGTCATCCTTGTTTGTCAGATCAATAACGAGTAATTCTGTGTGAACAAATTTTACACCTGGAAATTTAGATAATATGATGTTCTGTATTTTCGCTAAAGTAGAAAGGTCACAATGAGTTCCATTTGTTACGTTATAATTTATTGAAGATTTTAGGTATTAATTGTTCGACAGTGTTAAAAAAAATTGTGTATGGAATAAATTTTTTAAACAAAATCTTAGTGGTTTTACTGAAAGTATTCGATTTAGTTAAAATGGGCTGATTCTTGAATTGATTAATGGGTTGCTTTATGGTTTTTATAATGTTACTAGATGACTCTTCACTATGAGCGGTTTCATTTGTTTCAGATTCGTCTAAGTTATTAACGTACTGCCTAGAGAGTGCGTCAGCTACCTTATTCTATTTTCCTGGTTTATAGTGGAAGTTTGGCGAAAATTCTTCTATAAATGCGCCCCATCTCTTTATTTTACTGTTTGGATTTTTTTCGGATATTGAAAAAATAAGGGGTTGGTGGTCGGTAAAAATTTCTATATTTTTTACTCCGTAGAGATAATGTCGCAACGTTTTCAAAGCCCATATGATAGCAAGCAATTCGCGTTCATTGGTGGCGTAATTTTGTTCTGTAGCAGAAAGAGTTCTTGAAATCATTGTAATGGGGCGGGAATTTTGACACAAAGCTGCACCTAAGGCGGTTGACGAGGCGTCCGTTGTCAATTCGAAAGGTTGGTTGTAATTTGGATATGTAATTTGGTATGAAGAAGGACATCTTCGGAAGCTAACACTCGCTTCACTTTTTCAAAGGCGCTTAGCGCCTCGTAATCAAGTGTTATTTCAACATTTTTCGATTTTTTTGCTCCTACATGCCCATTTTCGCCACGAAGATATTTGGTTAATGGCTTTACCATATCGGCATAACTTTTTACAAAACGACGATAGTAGCCTGAAAGGACGAGAAATGATCGCAGCGCACGCAGTGTTCTTGGAATATTATAATTCAGAATTGCATGGACTTTATCTGGGCAAGTTCTTATACCCTTTTCCTGAACCAAAAAACCCAGAAACTCAACTTCAATTTTATAAAACTTCGACTTTTCTGTCGACACTCTCATTCCCGCTTTTTCTAACTTGCCTAAGATTTTATTGAAGCTAGCCAAATGCGAGTTTTCTTCGGGTGAATAAATAATTATATCATCGATATAAACGTGACAACATTTTCCGATGTCTTCGCGCAGGACATCGTCTATCGCTCTCTGAAATATGCTTGGCGCATTTTTTAAACCGAAGGGTAGCCTACAAAATTCATACTTCCCATTGTTAATGCTAAACGCAGTTTTTTTCTATCTTCCTCGCACATAACAATCTGATTTTATCTCGGATTTTAAATCTAAGGTGATGAAAAATTTCGAATTTCCCAAATTGGCTAAAATTGTGGTAGTATCAGGTATTGGGTATCGATCAGGAATTGTTTTTTCGTTAATCTTCCTATGATCGATTACCAGTCGTAGCTTCGGATTACCGCCTTCATCTAGACCCTTTTTGGATACAACATGAACGGGAGAATTATATGGAGAGCAGGATTCTCTGATTATACCGTCTTTGAGGATTGTTTTTATTTCATTATTAATGAACGGCGCAACTGATACCGGGTACGGATAGCTTTTGCTATAAATTGGATCGTTTGTTTGAGTGCGAATCCTAGCCTTAACACTAGTGTTAATTGGTAGTGCTCTATTTGGGTCAGCAAATGCATTTATGTTTCTTTTAATCATATCGTGAAATATAGATTTAATGTGAAATGGAACAGAGCCTTCTTCTATTGTAATATGATTGCTTTGGTTGCATGAGAGATGCTTTAGTTTCTCTACACCGTTACGGTAAGACAAGTATCCATTCTCTGCATCAACATTTGCCTCAATTTCTCTAAGGAAATCGTATCCAATGATACCGTCAAACGCAGTCAGGAAGTAAGTAAAACGTTGAGGTATGACCGAGAACATTCATTAGGCATTTTTTATTTATTAAATTCGACCCATTGATAGACTTTAACTTGAACGGCTTATCGATACTTTTGATGCCGTGCAGAAACGAAAAATTTTTAACATAGTTCTTAGAAGTTCCGGTGTCAATTAAAAGACGTAGCTCCTGACCGCTTTTGGTAGTTTTAGTTATAAACGGCAGGAGCGACTTTAGTTTAAAAAATTAATTTCCTCGACTTGTTGCGTATCGACATCAACGTGATTATCGTTATTGGTATTACCATCAAAGCAATAACTTTCAGCATAATTTCTTAAACTGTCATCTTGAAAATTATTTTCATTATACCCTTCCCAATCTTCTTGATTGAATATTTCTTTTTCAGGCATGAAGTTAACTTTTTGCATTTTGTTTAGGGGTGTGTGATTTGGGGAGGATTGCTCGCGTGACCGCTTAAATACCGGAGGATGAACTGTAAAATGCTGCTGCGGCGGAGCATTTCGCATTAACTGATGTTGTTGAACATTATTTTTATTTTGATTATAATGGGGATTATAATGGTTCTGAGGAGAGGAGCGTTTATGGTAATAAGAGGTGTTGTTGTCGATTTCCATTGGTGTAGGTTTAATGTTGGCGTTTTGAAAATTTCGTGTACTGGGATGAGTATTCCGATGAATCGGTTGAAAATGAGGTGTTACCTTTATTGAGTTACCTGCGGTAAAAGCGCTAGCAAAGTCATGGGTCATGTGAGCTACTGCGAGCGCGGATGACAGATCCTTTAGCCTTGCCGAAAATAGAATGTCGCACATTGGACGACGAAGCCCTAATATGAACACCCGCAAAGCGTTTTCTCTCGCTCGATCGTTAAGAGCTGAAATAATTTCCCTATTACCACTATGGGTCATTATTTGTTTGTTAATTATGAGAGTTAATTGCTTGTCGACTCTGTCATAGTAGTCAGAAATTGACAACCTGTCTTGCCTTAACACGTTAAGTTCGTTCTCTAGAACGTACAATGGTCTTTTATCAGAGTACGATTGATTAACCTTGCAATAATTGCTTGAAAATTAAGAACTGTATTGAACGATGAAAGAGTAGAGTTAGCAGATTCAGTAATCTTGTTTCGAAATATGCCCATTGCAATATAATATTTTTCCGAACCCTCTTTATAATAATTCATTGCAAAATGCGCAGCGGTGCGCCATGCCGGATATGATGAAGAATCGCCTTTAAATTCTGGAAGCGACTTAATTAAGTCCAAGCTAGCATTATCTTGTGCAACTAAGGTGTTGATGGATACCGGAGCATAAGTCTGAACAGTGGGAGGCGCTAATCGATTCAATTGTAAGGTTAATTTGTCAAGCTGCTCGGAATATGCTTCCCTAGTCCGCTCAGTAGCAGCGTTAACTATTTCTACAACTTGTTCCCTGCTAATGTTCATGTTGATATTTAAAAACATTTAAATTTCACTTTTTATAAACTTTAAATCGTAGTTTGTAGCAAATATCACGAGATATTAATTTATGAGACGCAAGCTTATTTTGAAAAGTGGAGAAAAAGTAATTTATTTAAAACGATATGTGAGCAATGAAAGAGACCCTTTTACCAAGCCAAATCGAAAATTATAATTTTTTATGCAAAATGGGTCATCAAACGAGAACTTAAAAAGCAAAATCTTTATTGCTTAAGTTAAATAAATTTTATTATTATTCGCACTTTTCACAAGTTTTAACATACAAAATTTTTGGCTTTCCGATCAGAAAATAAACGTGTTGGAAGAAAATATTTAATAAGAATAAATTTTAAACACGTTATCTATTATCCCGTTAAATGAAAAAATTAAGTTTGTAACTAAAAAATATTTTTTCCTTTTGTTATTTAAAACAAATTTATTTTATGCCACTTTATAAGTAAATTACTTTCCTTTTTTTAACAAAATTTTTCAGAGTTTTATTAACTTTTTTTTTGAACACAATACGACCACTATTATTGATCTTAAATTAGTACTTACATACAAAATTTATTTATTTTAAAAAAATTTTTTTTTTTTTGATATTCCTGTCCTCAGTGGAAGTAGTCTTTTTCCCGCAGGATAAGTGTCCTTCTTTTATGTCCTTGGATATTATAATCCACTTGTAAGGATATTATAAGAAGCCCCACGTTGGGCATCAGTTAGTTTTTTTGTTCACTGTACCTTTTATTATTTCATTACTCTTTTCTCTACTGCGATGTTGCTGGCTTGGTTACAGTTTTCTTAGTGCTCTACTAAAGTTAGACTTTAATTAAAGTGACCTGCTCCATAGGCTTATAGTTGAGTTTGAGTTGTTGTTTGTTGCTGTAATGCTGGATCATCGCAAGTCGTGAGTTTTGGCGGGAAAACCGAGCTGCGTGGGTGTCGTTGTTGGTTGCAGTGCTGGCCAATGAGCGAACGCCACGCACATACTGCACATATCGAGTACTTTGGCAAAGCTTGAGCGCAAGAATTGGATCAACTCAAATTATAGGACAATGATTGGTGTTATACTTTGTTAACCCTCTGTTGATACCTTAACTTACACAAGTGAATCTTAAATGTATAAACACTCCAAATGGCCCAATTTTCGACTCAAAAGATATAGCTAATCATTTCGCCTCTGTATGGTCCGATTATTCGAGCGATTCAAACTTCTACCCCTCGTTTGTATCAAATAAAAACGAACACCTCAGAAGAAGGTACAGTAAAGTTCACTCACCCCCATCTATTACTGAATCAGACATAACCATCGCAGACTTCGATTTCACTTTGTCTTCAATGTCAGGCAAGACTCCCGGTGCAGATAGGATTTCATATCCCATGCTAAAAAACTGTCCTTTATGTCTCCAAAATAGAATTATTAAGTTGTACAACAATATTTTATCTCAAGGTGTCTACCCTCAAAATTGGGAAAATGCGGTGATAGTAGCAATTCCTAAATCTAATATAGTGTCTACAGATGTTCTTGGTTATAGGCCAATATCACTCCTCTGTTGCATGGGCAAAGTATTAGAAAAAATCGATTGAAAACGTATCTCGTTGTTCGCATTAAATAAAAACCTTCTCAGTCGAAACCAAGTGGTATTTAAGGCAGGGCAAGGCACAATGGATGCTTTACTCTATTTTGATGATTTCGCCAAAACTGCTTTATCGAAAAGAAATCACATATCCACTCTCAGTTTGGATTTCGGAAAAGCTTTCGACAGAGTTGGTTCCTATGATATTCTACGACAGCTTGAGAAGTGGCAAATTGGTGAAAAAATATTTAATTTTATTAACCACGTACACTATGTACAACGGAATACCACAAGGATCACCATTGTCTGTCAAACTATTTATAATCGCATTTAACGAAATCGGTACGATAATCTCTAAATATAAACTCATTTCGCATATTATGTATGCGGATGATGTGCTTATCTTCTCCAAACAAAATAATTTAAATACTGTAAAAAATCCTTTTTTAAAAATCCTTACTGATATTTCAAATTGGTCCAATTGTTCTGGTGCGAATTCTACATCTAATCTTCAATCTAAGCTATAATAATGTAAATATTGTAAATACTACTAGTCTTAAATTCCTAGGTTTAATATTCGATAAGAGACTTACTTTTACAAATTTACGTAAGCAACTAATTTCTAGGCTTAATATAATTAAGTATCTATCATCAAAATACTGTTTAATTCACATTTCTTCTCTCATCAATATTACAAGAGCTTTAATTTTATCTAAGATTGATTATGCTCTCCCTATCTACGGCAGTTGTGCCAAAACCAACTTAAAGCAAATCTTTGCGCCATATCATGCAGCTGTTAGAAGAAATATTCGGGCATTCCCAACATCACCAATAAAGTTCACATTAACGGGAGCCGGACTCCCATCCATCGAGGAAAGAGTTTTACATACTTCGCAAAAGCTTTTTCCAAAACTACTATTATGTAATAACAAGCTCTTATATGGTATAGTAAAAGCCAAATGGGCCGACGATACAAGCTTCACTACTTCTTCCACTATTTCTAAATGCATTTAATTAGCTAAGGATCTTGGTATTACAACTACACCGGAGGAAAAGTCTATTTCTCTTGCCCTATCATGGCTACTCAAAGAATCTTCGTTCGATCTTCATCTTCAAAAACATCATAAAAAGAACACCAATTCCAGGGTATATCAAAGTTTGTTCAAAGAGCTCATTCTGCAGCACTACGTAGATTGGAAACTCATTTTTACTGACGCTTCGAATGCCGACTTCTACACGTCTTTTGCTATTGTTGATAACGTTGGAAATACGTTAAAAGCTGGACACCTGCCCAATTACAGCTTAGTATACACCGCAGAGGCAGCAGCCATCTATAATGCGCTATCCCTAGTACAAAACTCTAACTTAAAAACGTTAATATGTACTGATAGCAAATCTACAATCTCAGCTCTCCTAAATGCGTCCAACAAGTCCTATCTCATTGCGCAAATTAGAAACTTACTAATTGGGAACACAAACATAAAAATTATGTGGATCCCTGGACACGCCGGTATTAGCGAAAATGAATGGGCTGATCAAAACGCCAAATTGGCGGCAAAACAGCCATTGATTGTTTTCGACTACATCGAAAAAAAGGATATAAACCATTTAATCGCTTCTAACCAAAAAGCCAGAAAAGCTAATGCTTGGAAGAATGTGCAACACCACTACGCAATCTGCAACCAAGAGGGGAAAAAACCTGCTTATCCGCCATCAGGCCTGGTCTTGGTCATACGTCATTAACGCATTCCCATTTATTAAGTGGAAGCCGTATTTCATCCTGCCCATATTGTAACTGTTCGTCTTTAACCATACCACATCTACTGGATGAATGCCCCTTCTTCAATTCAGCAAGGACCAGTATATTTCAGAATAATAAAGCTCTTGATTTATTAAAAATAACATCTAACAGTAGACATCACCAAAATGTCTGAATTCCTATCTCATACAAAGTTAAAGAAATATATTTAAGTTATCCTTCCTTTTTAAATGTATTTATAACATATAATTTTTAGTCCATAAAAACATATTGCTTGTAAATATTTTCTACATGGAAGGTTCCATCTTTATTATTTAAGTCTTTTGTAATTAAGCCGTGAGCTGAAAGCCTCTGTAGCTAGTGCTCCTCATGTGTAATGCATAATAATAATTGTATTATTATTTTACAAATAATAAATAAATATACATACATATAAACATACTCGATGATAATAACGATTCGGAAAGTGTTATGGCTTTTGAATTTGGCCGTTGAGGACTAGCTGTTGTCTTACCCCAACCATCTTAACAGTGAAAAATTCCTTTAATTGTTTTCGAAACCAGATAATAACTAATTGAAGAAAAGAAAACTAAAAAAGAAAATGCTCAAAAATAAAAATATGCCCAGATTGAGCATAATGCCATTTTCAATAATAAAAGGGACTAATACAAGCTTTGAAAAATCGTTCTAATCCGAATGCAGTTAATTGTTTACTATGTGACATTCAAATTCTTGCAAAAATTCAGAATAGAACTCTCATTGAGTTCCCGGCTGCTAAAATGCGGCATACAAAAAACAACTCATAGATATCTTCAACGAGGACGACGAAAATGATATTTTAAAAACAGAGTCATTCGTTCGTTCATTGCGTCAAAACAGCAAAATTTTTTAGAAAATTACTATACACACGCCAAAAAACAAAAGAAATAATAAAAAGATGCAGTATTTGTAGTAAAGTCATCCACCAAATCTAGGAATTGCTGAAAGTCCTATTCCAACATATTCTGGAGATATTCTCTATGTAGATGTGTACTCCCCCGATATGATAAATTTTTCTAAGTTTCTACTTCTTTATAGCCGAGTCAACAACAGCGCGCCAGTCGCTTCTTCTCTTCGCTACTTGGCGCCAATTGGATATTCCAAGCGAAGCCAGGTCCTTCTCCACTTGGTCCTTCCAACGGAGTGGAGGTCTTCCTCTTCCTCTGCTTCCCGCGGCGGGTACTGCGTCGAATACTTTCAGAGCTGGAGTGTTTTCATCCATCCGAACAACATGACCTAGCCAGCGTAGCCGCTGTCTTTTAATTCGCTGAACTATGTCAATGTCGTCGAATATCTCGTACAGCTCATCGTTCCATCGAATGCGATATTCGCCGTGGCCAACGCGCAAAGGACCATAAATCTTTCGCAGAACTTTTCTCTCGAAAACTCTTAAGGTCGACTCATAGGTTGTTGTTATCGTCCAAGCCTCTGCACCGTATAGCAGGACGGGAATTATGAGCGACTTATAGAGTTTGGCTTTTGTTCGTCGAGAGAGGACTTTACTTTTCAATTGCCTACTCAGTCCAAAGTAGCTCCTGTTGGCAAGAGTAATCCTGCGTTGGATTTCCAGGCTAACATTGATGGTGGTGTTTACGCTGGTTCCAAGATAGACGAAATTATCTACAACTTCAAAGTTATGACTGTCAACAGTGACGTGAGTACCAAGTCGCGAGTGCGACGACTGTTTGTTTGATGACAGGAGATATTTCGTCTTGCCCTCGTTCACTGCCAGACCCATTTCTTTTGCTTCCTTGTCCAGTCTGGAGAAAGCAGAACTAACGGCGCGGGTGTTGAGGCCGATGATATCAATATGTGTGTGTCGATTCTCCTTTCACGGGTCTTTTCCAAGATTTGGCGCATCGTGATTTCTGGTCGGTTGTTGATTTACCAGGTCTAAAGCCACACTGATAAGGTCCAATCAGTTTGTTGACGGTGGGCTTTAATCTTTCACACAATACGCTCGACAGAACCTTATATGCGATGTTGAGGAGGCTAATCCCACGGTAGTTGGCGCAGATTGTGGGGTCTCCTTTTTTATGGATTGGGCATAGCACACTTAAATTCCAATCGTTGGGCATACTTTCGTCCGACAATATTTGCAAAGAAGCTGATGCATGCACCTTATCAGCTCTTCGCCGTCGTGTTTGAATAGCTCGGTCGGCAATCCATCGGCCCCTGCCGCTTTCTTGTTTTTCAGGCGGGCAATTGCTATTCGAATTTCTTCATGGTCGGGCAATGGCACGTCTGCTCCATCGTCATCGATTGGGGTGTCGGGTTCGCCTTCTTCTGGTGTTGTGCGTTCACTGCCATTCAGCAGGCTGGAGAAGTGTTCCCTCCATAATTTAAGTATGCTCTGGGCATCGGTGGCTAGATCACCTTGGGGGGTTCTACAAGAGTATGCTCCGGTCTTGAAACCTTCTGCAAGCCGCCTCATCTTTTCGTAGAATTTTCGAGCATTACCCCTGTCGGCCAGCTTATCAAGCTATTCGTTCTCACGCATTTCGGCCTCTTTCCTCTTCAACTCTCGGTATCTATCCCATCCCGTAGGTGTTGTGGTCGATCGTAACGTTGCGAGGTAGGCAGCCTGTTTTTTCTCCGCTGCGACACGGCACTCCTCGTCGTACCAGCTGTTCTTTTGCGCTTTCCGAAAACCAATGGTTTCGGTTGCAGCTGTACGTAAGGAGTTTGAAATGCCGTCCCACAGTTCCCTTATACCGAGTTGTTGACGAGTGCTCTCAGAGAGCAAGAGTGCAAGCCGTGTAGAAAAACGTTCGGCTGTCTGTTGTGATTGCAGCTTCTCGACGTCGAACCTTCCTTGTGTTTGTTGGCGTGCGTTTTTTGCTGCACAGAGGCGGGTGCGAATTTTGGCTGCAACAATATAGTGGTCCGAGTCGATGTTAGGACCTCGGAGCGCACGCACATCTAAAACACTGGAGACGTGTCTTCCGTCTATCACAACATGATCGATCTGGTTGGTGGTTTTTCGATCTGGAGACAGCCAGGTAGCTTGATGTATCTTCTTATGCTGGAATCTAGTACTACAGATAACCATATTTCGGGCCCCGGCGAAGTCGATCAGCCTCAACCCATTTGGGGATGTTTCCTCGTGGAGGCTGAATTTACCGACCGTAGTGCCAAAGATACCTTCTTTGCCCACCCTGGCATTGAAGTCGGCAAGCACGATTTTGACATCGTGGCGGGGGCATCTCTCATAAGTGCGCTCCAAGCACTCATAAAAAGCATCTTTGGTCACATCGTCCTTCTCTTTCTTGGGCGCAAATCAACGATATGTTGAAGAACCTCGCTTTGATTTTTTTCTAAGTTTACTATTGTAATATATTTGCAATAAAATCAAGAGACATAAAGGGTGATCCATTTCGAGGTTCCCTATTTTTTTTAAAGAAAAAATACAGATACTTCAAATTTAATGGGGAATGTTTATTATCATTTAAAAGAACCTTATTTTTTGAAGATTATCTCTCTCAAATATTGGCAGCGGCTACGAGATGAGTTGATCCGATGATGCGGATCCAATTTTTGAGCATTTCGATAACTGACGAATGACATGCGTGAAGTTTTGCTTCAAGGCCTGAATCAAAGCAGGATTATACGCATAGACTTTAGACTTTACATATCCCCACATGAAAAAGTCTAACTGTGTGATAACACACATCCATTGATTGATGCGATGTGTGTGAAGTGGCAGCGACTTGTTGAAACCACGAGCCAAGTCGAGATCACGAGCTTCAATTTTACGCATAGAATAGTCGGTTAGCATGGCATAATAACGGCCGATGATTCTACCTGTCCCATACCAAATCGTTGTTTTTTCTGAATGAAATTGCAGCTCTGAATCTCTTCAGGTTCCTTTTCATCTCAAAACGCGGGATGCATACCCATTTCTGGAAGTCATTGCTAAACAAAATTTGAGAAAAACGTCTAATAACAATTAAGGCAATACCGAAAAATTATATTGGAATAGGAATTTACACGACACCTCCCGCTCATAGAACTATCAATGGTTAAATTAAAAAATTTCATAGGACTCTCACGAAAATAGAGCGCTGCGAGAAACTGAAGAGATGTTATTATAACATCAGTAACTCAATGCTATTGGATGGTGTTGAGATCGGTAGCTTACTGGCTGAGGAACACTCTTCAGATATTAGCATAAGTGATTTATTGTCAAATTCTACAATTACGATAGTTCAAGATACGCAATGCATTTATTTTGTGATTGAATACCCCAAAATAGCTAGATTTTGATATAATATAAAGTTGCTACCCGCTATTCAAGATGGGAAAATAATCTCTCCGGAAGCAGACGTTGTAGCCGAATGTAATGGAAGTTACATCCTACTCTACAACGGCAAGGAAGCCTAACAACGAATTTGTGCCAATATTACATTTGCTTACATTACATTTCAGCAAAATGTAAATCGAAATCAGCCGATAATATCCTCGCCAATTAAGAAGTCGAGGATGGTATTATCGTAATCAATGACCAATCAGCATTTATACAAATAACAAACGAGACCGAATTAAGGAAAGGATCTTTATAGTAATGTTGAGATAATCATCAACGCCACTAATCAACTGGAACAAATTGGCACGGTCAGACCCTGAGGCAGCACCCTCACAAAGGATATTTTTTACTGAACATATTGATTTATTGTCACTCCCATATTTACAGAAAGTAAAAGAACATAGGAAGTCTGCATAATCTTATTAACATGACATTTGTTACAATAAGGAGCCACACTTCTCCTACTCCCATTTGTTGTCGCTATAATCGGAAGCAACCATACTAAAACGAAGAAAGGCCAAAACCGTGGTATTGAATAAGATCGGAAAGAAGCCGAGAACGACTTTAATTCAAGTGGGAGGGTAGTTAATACCAGCGATTACTGAGCATTCGTCAACAAGCCAACATATGACAACAACATCAACAAACACATAAGCTTAGCGATTGCATATTCGATTACACTGCATTCGAATTGATGACAATGTATTTGAAAACATTGTAAAGATAATAAAAAACTTCGGGAGTCATATTACAAGGGCTTTAGGATCATGCGGCTGCAACTACTAGTGTTTTGGGAAGTCAGGTATTTAGGCGTAGTCGCCGCAAAAGTGTAATGTCTTGATTAGTGGTAAGAACTCACACAGCGAATGCAGCTGTACTTGCGAAACAAGTTAAATAAACCAACCATATAATAGATACAAAATCTATGCTTCCATTCTTGAAAATGTGCTTACATCTAACAAATTTAATATAATGGTTTTTGATTACTTAAGGGGGTATTCTACTCTAGAATTTTGAAAAATTCGATTTTTTTTCTTCGTATATTTAATGTTTAGATCCTTAAGAACATATCTTCCGAAGGATTTTTAAAAATCAAAATTATTTTAAGAGCTACAGTTACTTTAGTGACGCAGTACCTAGCCCGGTAGGTAAGTAGACTCACTTTTTTAAACGCGTTTTTCTCGAAACTACTTTTTTCTACACGGTACCGGCATTATCTCAAGTTCTACACAACCGATTTACTTGAAATTTTGTGTGAACCTTCTTTACGTAATAATTTATCCTTCCTACCAGCATCGTGTCAAAATTTTTGTTTTTAATATTTTAAAAAATTCAGGAATTTCAAAAAAAAAAGCGTAAAAAATAATTTTTATTTACAGGCAGTCGCTATTTTTCAAAAAATGTTCATGTTCCCTGAGGGACTATAACAGCATCCTTACTGATTAATTAAACATTATTTCTTTTGATTTGTTTTTCAGACCACCAGGAGAGTCAGGATCAATGTCACCGGGATGCGCCATTTTCTTTGACACCTGTCTCTCCCGCCACTCTATTTATTTTAATTTTTAATATTTTAAAATTCAAAAAACTGCCCAAAATTTGATTTCTAGACTAATGATGATATTAGTGGTATTAAATTTCTGTTTACTTAATGTCTAAGCGCTTTTTAATATTGGTGGTGCTATCTCCCCCACCTCTAAATCGTAGCGTCCCCTATTTATTTGATTTGACAATTTTATTAAAATTTCCTTTTTTTCGTTTACCTCGGTAAAATGTTTAAGCTTATATGTTAAGTAGATACCTTGTAGTTTAGTAAAAAAAGAATAAGTTATAGCTCGACCTCCCCCCACACTATAACAAAAACACAAATTTCTAAAATATTAATTTTTTTTTAGTTTTTTGATGATTCATTGCTTTCCCGGAAAAAACCAAAGTAATACATTAACTAAATTAATCTTTATATTATTAATATTAAATACATACCATGTTGTTCAGAATCCATAAAAACGTAACGCAAAAAAAACTTGCAATTTCGAGAACAATAGAGAGTATCGCGAATAAGGACGTGCGTACTGAACGAAGTCTAGATTCCGGCTACTTGTGTGGCAATATAGTCGGCTGAAGGTCAATAATTTAATTGGTTTATTGTAGTATGGTTACTTAGGTACTTTTGAGTAGTATCGCTGGAGTTTGTAATTTTCCGATAGGTTTAGTGTTTACAAGGTTTGTCCAGAAAGTAATAGGACTCAATCGATTTAAAAAAAATTTATTGAACAAATCGTTACAATTCTTAAAAAGCTTTCAAAATAGGCTTCTTCTGCATCAATGCAGCGCTGCCAGCGCGATTTCCAACATTAAAGGCGTCACGGAAGGCATTCTTCGGAATCGCTTTGCTGCTTGGATCCCCTCTCTCGTCTCAAAAGCCTTGCCTTTCATCGGGACTATACGGCGTCTGCTGAAGCGTTGGGATGCCGGACTTGGTTAGGTAGCTGTTCACAAGAAAGGCGGTGTGAGCCGGGATGAAGTGCATTCGCTTTCAAAATAGGCTTCCTCTGCATCAATGCAGCGCTGCCAGCGCGATTTCCAACATTAAAGCCGTCACGGAAGGCATTCTCTGGAATAGCTTTGCTGCTTGGATCCCCTCTCTCGTTTCAAAAGCCTTCCCATCAGTTCCTTATTTTCCGGATAAACCCTGTATGTCTACTAAGCTACTAAAGCCAAATCAACTAAGTTTGCTCAAAAAATACATTTCTTATATATAAAGTTGTGTTTAAAACTATGTACCATCAATTTTTACAACATGTTGGTACAGGAGGCCTGTGTCAAAATTAGATATCTTTAGGTGCACTCGCATATCTCAAGACTTTTTTGACCAACTTCAATCAAATTTGGCATATAACACTCTCTTGACATTCCTATTACTCGTATACATTATGAAAATGTAACACAATTCCATTTGTTCCTTTCTCTTTGCAGTATACAAATCAATGAATATGTCGGAAAAAAACTTTGCTTAAGTAGTGTATATGTCATTTCAAGCCTAAAAGTTGTGTTTAAGCGAATATTTGTACTCCAATATCTATCTGAAGTTTTACCGAAAATCTTGCTCAACTCGTGAGATATATATTTGAAATTCGGAGAGAATATTTTTCTGATAATAATGTACTCATTCGACAAAAATTGATAAAATCGAGTAAATTTTAGCCTTAGTACCCTTATACCCAATATAAGGATTTCAGAGTTTTGGTTGGTATATATATCTTAGCAAAATTATGTGAACATCTAATATTGAATATATTAAAGTTTAATAGAAAAAATTGTAAAATTAGTCAAAGAGTTATCCCAGCATACCTACGTACATACAAAATAATCATTTTTGCTATTCCTGTAGACTTTATGAAGCATATGCCTCTGATGATTTCCGTTTCCCTGGTTGATTTTTATCTTATACACCCAATATGCTTGTATTAAGTTTAGCCTATTTGGTTGGGCTTATATCAACACCTGACAACATTTCTTCATTTCATTTCATTTCCACCTTTGAGCCACAAAAACTGCAAGAGTATAATATAATCCTTACTTGTTTTAATATACAGTTTTTCTGAAAATATTTCCCGGCTTTGATGGCAAAATACGAATGTATAAAATGTTCGGTTACGCCACGACTTAGCTCTTCCTTACTTGTTTAATCTAAAGTTTGGTCTACACCTGAACGTATTTTTCGCTTTTGATCCTTGCAAGAAAATAAATTTTCGATTTGAACCGTCTTAGTTGGCCCTTCTCCACTTTTGTACTCAAAGAATATACTTATTGCATTGTTTTCTTCCCAGATGAAGCTTTATAGTGTCTGTTATTATACGGTGACGAGTTGAAAAGTCTTGTTTTTTATAAAATATATGTTCCATCTGGTTTTGATACTCCGATCAACTAAATAAATAATTCTGAGTAAGTAATTAGAAAATAGTTTTTGTGCCTTTATTTGTTGTTTAATATTATGACTGAATATATAACGATTACAATACTTACAAATTAACAATTTTGTCAAAAATTTGTAAGTACAATGTTGTGCGAAAACAAAATAATTTTGTATCCTGCACTATAACAAATATCTTCCAATTTTAGACTCTTTTGCACCATTTTTCAGTCTATTTTTTAATATACAGTCTACGTATAAATATTTGTAATACGCACATATATATTGCCAATAATTAGTACACATGTTGCATTTTGTCAATTCCAAGATCCCTTACTTTTAAATATAAAATGTAAATATTATAAGTGTATTTTATATTTTTACATTTAACTATTCATTATAAAACTATTCGTACTTTCAATTCTTTCTACTATAAATGCAGTGTAAACGCATAAGTAACATAGATATGAGGTTTACAGAAGTCACAATTTGATGGCGTTGTTCTTTTTGATTTAAAACTGGATGTAGAATTATCAGAACATCTTTTTCAATATATACAGTATTATATAATAATATAATATACATACATATATGTAAATATTGGTATCAGTTTAACTTTCATTTAAGTATCCAAATTCATACAAAATATTTATTATATACATATATAATTGCTATGCAAGTGTGCAATCTGTTTAGATCAAATTTTACTTTTATCAATTTGGATATCAGATAAAACAGATCTTAAGAACTTGAAAACCTCAAATTCAAAATTGTTGGTATAATCGGTATTTAATTGCTTTGCCTAATGAGGATTAAGGTGACATCAATATGCAGGCACTTTTGTTTATGCGGTAGCAAAAGCTAATGCTTCTTGTAGACACTTATTTTCTTTCAGTTAATTAATGACGTCACATTTTGTATATTTGACATAAATATTTTTTGAAAATTTAGATACTATGTATACATCGCACACTATAAAATCTGTACTCAAACGGCAGCGTAGACGACTAATGAGTAGTTGCATTTAAAACTGGTGTGATCGCCCAATCGGGGAATGAATTCAAGTTAGGGTATACCACCGCACCCCACGTGAGACTGAAAACGTACAACACGACTATACTGATGACTGTTGGACCAATACCAGCGATTGCCTGTACAAATTTAAACTCATTTTAATTTTAATTAAAACATTGTATAGCAATATTTAATTCTTATTATAAGAGCCTCTTCACTGAAATGTTTAATCCTTGACTTATAAATATTCATCATTTTCATAATTTATTTAGAAGCGACAATAAACTGTAAAGTTATTCAATGGAATACTGAACTCCGAACCCATGCTATGCATGTGTTAAGACAAGAAATAATCGAAGTACTAAAAATCGAGTGTTAAGAGAGTGAGATGTTAAATTTGGTCGATAAATTAGTTAATTCGAAAATGAATTCACATCAAAGCTTGCCCTATAATTATTGTAGATAAATTAAAGTTATAATATTTAGGATATTTAATATTTTTAATTTAAAACAAGCTTTATTAAATAATAATACTAATATTATAACTTTTATTACTTACCATGTCTTTTGATCTAATATTTGCATAGCCAGCAACCAGTGCATTAGGTGGTGTACTCACTGGTAAATGGAAAGCCATACTGCAGGCAAGACCAGCCGGTAATATCAAGTACAGAGGATGGATTTTAATTGCCACTGACTAAAAACATGGAATTTTTATATACCTAAGGATTTTATAATTGTTTAGAGGGGCACACCTAGTGTGAAACTTCGATTTATTTTTTATACAAATTCTATAATATAGACAATCTCAACATTAAAAAATAACACACTATAATTTTAAGTTTTTATTTGAAGTAGTTTTTTACATAGCTACAGTGTTTAAAGGTGTAGCTGCCAATTTTCAATGTAGGCAATCTATTTTTAATCAAGTTTTTCTCAAAATAGCATTTTTCGAATTTGTTGGGTTGGTCACTGTCATTTTTTTTGGTATATAGCCCTGTTCTTCCATTTTTTTTTATCTGATAAAAAATTGAATTTTGACTGGCCAAAAACTATTAAATTTTTGGTAAATTTTAACTTTTTTTTGAAGGCACGGACAATATCTTCTATTCGATATATATTTACATAGTATATATATATTTGGTTTCATCAACGAACTAGACTGGAATCACCGCTGCGGCCGTTTGTTTTAGTGGGTATTCTTAAACTATGTACCTATAAATGTACCCTTAAAACTTTAAAACAATTGATATAGTAGTTTTTTTGTTTCACATATGTATGTTGCCTTTTTTAGGATGTCACATTAGGTGTGCCCTTTAAACAGATCGACGCTTTTACCATTTCAGCTAATACGGGAATAATAATATTTGCGATTGCTACGTTAGAGCTGAACGCCGTCAAAAATACAGCCACTAAAATCACTACCAATAACAGAACGGGGTGGGGAAGGCTTTTTAATACAACCAGGGCGTTGCCAATCATGGAGGCCATACCGCTGACTTTGCTACCCTCAGCGAGTGCGAAACCGCCACCTATGAAATATACGCAAACGCAGTAAGTATGATACTTTAAATACAAAGATCGGTTGTAATATTCATCATTATTTTTGGCTATGTGTATAAATTAATTGCACATAAGTAATATTTTGGAAAGTATAAATTCCAATAAAAAACTTACCAAGTAAGAAAATAAGACCCCATGGTACCTTTGATTGAATAAATTTCCATGTAACCAACGATGGCGTGGGAGCAGTAGTGAACGGACCTGTTAATTAAAGATAACTTGAAAGTATGTATACTTATGTACAAGAAACTAATTAACTCACGTTTGCATAGACAATAACGTAAGAAAGCATAATTTGCTGGCAAAACGAAGCACATGACTACTACAAATATCGTTGGCATTGAATTACGAATATCTCTGAGAAGATAAAAGAATATTTAGACATTTTTGTTTTATTACAGTCAAAAGTTCAATTACTTTGCGTTGAGCCAGTCAGCCCAACCAGGGAAAATTCCGGGCTTACGTGTAAAATACATAACAACCATGAAGATGAAAAGAATCATAACTTGAATTTCATGCGCTTTCATTGGACCCAATTCCTTATAACGTTGATCGATAACTTTTTTTGCAACATCAGCGCCATTCTGACCCATTCTAACTTCCTCAGCTTCTTTACTTTTCGGACGGAATAACCCCATAAAGTGCCATTGTAGCCAAACGAATGTCAGACCCGTGTATACCAACATTGAGGGTACTGAATAGAACATGAATGTGGGGAAGTCCATTTGCTCCGTAGATGTTGGGAAACGACTGTGAAGTGGATATTTTAAAAATTATAAATGAAAAAAGGTGTCAAAAACAGGCAAAACAGGCAATATTTACCCATCATAAATGCCTTTGAAAGTTAAATTTGTTGCTGTGCCAATAATAGTGCCACATCCTCCCATAGACGAAGCATAAGCGATACCCAAAAAGTAGCACAATGTCATTTTCGACGGATATGGTGGCCTGAAAGGGATATATAAAACAAATTTAGACAGATTGCAATATGCCCACAAATATAGCTAAGTATAGTACAATCCATTAATCAGCAGTTAACAAGTAAGGAAGGGCTAAGTTCGGGTGTAACCGAACAATTCTTGCAACTTGCAAAGATGAAAGACAGGGAAGTACCTTCAGGTGCATAAGGCCTGTTATTTATATGGATTTAAGACCAATTTCTTCATTCTAAGTACAAATATGCACCATTATAAGAACAACATTCTCTCTTATTTTTATTAAGATAACTCACATATTGGCCGCTGCATGCGCTACAAAGTCACCCAGGAGTTCGGGAAAGAATTATCTCTGAATTTCAATGTATATATCACAATTTGACTGATATTTGCGGAAAAAGGCAACTATAAGCACTGGTTCCACATATTCAGTACTTAGGGGCTTTTTTTTTAGTTTGACTTACCCAATTTTTAGTTATAAGGTGGCTCACATCAAATGCACTATTCGTGTAAAGTTTTCTCCTGATATATTAGTTCATTCCTGATTTTTATACTGGAAAGTGAAAGTTTCAAATGTAATTTAAAATTGTGTTATATGGGAAGTAGGTGTGGCTGTAATCGGATTTCAATATTTCTAGAGTTTTTGGTTATTAATTTATCGCGATTTTGGTAGTTTATAAAATTATGGGGGGTGAGCGGGTTATTATCCGATTTTATTCGTTTTCACACTGTCGGTAAGGTTTCTAATAAGATTTAACTTTATTGAATTTGGTTATTTTGGCTTGAACGTTTGGAGATATATATGCATTAAAACTCTTAGAGGGCGGAGCTCAATTTCTCAAAATATTTAGCTCAAAGGGTGCCCTTTGTTACTGCGTTTCCCTGTGCCAAATTTGCAGTTTTATATATGTATGCTTTCTTTTAAAGACGTTTTGTAAGCGTCGCAGTGGTTCGATTATCAAATGTACCAAATTTCATTACTTCGCTTCAATTTTTACTCAAGTTACAGCTTGGACGGATGGACGGATGGACAGATGGATAGTCATTCGGATTTCAACTCGTCTCGTCATCTTGATCATATATACATATGTATACTCCTATATTTTACTCGATTAGTTTTGGGTGATACATACAACTAGTATATGGTGCTTGGTAGCAAAAATAATATCAAAATAATGGAATCTTCAGTTTAAAATATGCTTTGAACTTACTCTTCTTCTGCAGTATTATTCTTTTTTCCTACAATTTGATATTTGGGCTCCTGTGTCATTTTACATAATCCTTGCTGATTGCAAAATCCAAAACAGATACATATGTATATTAAGTATTCATTTGTATTCAATAAGTATTACCGCTTGAAGTTCTTCCAAAACAGCTTGTATAATTGGGCACATCATTGCTGTGCAGGCAGCATTGGAAATCCACATCGATATAAACATTGTCACGGCAATAAGCCCAAAATGTAATCTTTAAATAAATCGTTTAAATAACCATATTACTCATAACTTTTTTGCATGCGAACATTTGTATTATCAAAGTTATCATTTAACACATTTTCGTTTACGTTTACACAGTTTACTGATTATATCACACGCATACATACCTTCTTGGACTGCAACCAACCAATTGAATAACTCGTAATGCCAAGCGTTTATGTAAATTTGAGTATTCGACTGCAAGAGCCACCATAATGCCACCCATGAACATCACTAAGGTATCCTTGAAATACAACCGGCAAGTCTGATCTGAGCTCTAGAATTAAAACGAATTATGAAGCAATCGCATTCATTCTTTTGAATATCACCTACCATTATCCCCATAATGGGAAACGCGACTATTGGGATCATAGAGGTGACGTAAAGTGGTAATGCCTCAGTAACCCAATAAACTGCCATAACCAACAGCAAATACATGCAACGATATGCCTAGAAGAGTTGAGGTTTGTTATTCAAGCCCTTTTTGTGTTTTTATAGTAGTTTGAAATAAACTGCTTTATTTGAAGCACACCTTCTTAGCAATGGAATCATAATTTTCGGAGCAGATTATTAAACTTTCAAATTTACTTACGGGCGTGTTGTCCATCAGCATGACAGGGAGAGCAAGGAGTGGTGTTAGGAATACGACTAAACCCTTCCAGTGAAACGAGAAGAAATTTTTAGCATTTTCGCTATATGTGGTAGGGGGCGTTGAAGGATTCCCCACTTCACTGTAATTATATTGTAAATGATATTTAGATATTTAATTGAGATACAAGCAAAATATAAGCGAATATTACATTTCCATTTTGAGCATTTATAATCCCTAGGTTTTGATCCTAAAAAGAGAAAAAATATAGATTATTAAATATTGAATACAAATGACACAAAGCTTGCATATGATAATATGTGTAGTTGGTAAAGTTATTCGAATATCTGTCATAAGTATTGTATGGTATAACTAGTAGATATTGAATATTAAATGAAAACACTCTAAGTATGTCACTGATGAATTTTCCACAGTTTTTGGCAAAAACTACACTTCAAAAGGAACGTAAAACATTATCAATTTGTAGAATTAGAATTACAAATATTTTTCCTTGCTGTAGTGTCAAAACGCTTGGGTCAGCAATTCGGCGACTTTTGCGATGAGTGAAATTCTTCAATAAAGAAGCTCCATTAAATTTTGTGTGCGAAATCAAATTTCTGGTGCCAAACATTTACAATGTTGGAAAAAGTTTTCGGAGATAATTGTTTGTCGCGAACAAGTATTTTTGATTAGTAAAAGTTATTCAGGACGGCCATCAACATCAACTGATGAGCAACAAGTAAATAAAATGGAGGAATCGACGATTAACAGTTAGAGATCCTACTGGCATTGTTGGAATATCGGAAGGATTAGTAAAAACCATTTTGAAAGATCATTTGGGCCTAAGAAAAGGGAATAACCGATTGGTTTTAAAATCACTAAATTTTTTCGAAAAATAGTGTCTCGTTAATGTCTGTGAAACAACGCTATGTGACTACAATGACAGGAATTATTAATGTCGACGATATGCTGACAGTTTTCTTCGATTATGGAGGTGTGATGCCCTCCAAATTCGTTTTGATCGGCCAAACTGCCAGTAAGGAGTACTATTTGAGTGTCGTTATCGCGGAGCTAATCGTAAAATGAGGCCGCGTGACTTCTGGCTATTCAGCAAACTCAAACAATTGCTCCAGGGAAATCGTTTTGAGTCGATTGAAGATATAAAACGTGAATCGTTATACGCATTGAATTATTCTAAATTTTACTTTAACAGCTTTTTCGAAGATTGGAAAAGACGTTGACACAAATGTATTGGGTCCAAGGGAATTACTTTGAGGGGAAGGCCATAAATTTTTAAGAATAAATTAAGAATTATAAAATTACTAAAAAAGTCTTACTATTTTTTGCTTATAGTAGTAAATTATCAGGATGACAATACGAGGATTATTGCTAATTTAGCTACCTATCAGATAATTTTTTAAGAAAATTTTTGACTTAAACGTTACATAAGAGAAGCAAAATCATACAGCTAAATATTAACACTGCCATTTTAAAACTCTCGTAACATTTTGCTACAGAGAATTAAAGGTTAGTACACTTAACTGTTGTTTGTGAGACATATAATTAATGATTTTAAAATAAATATTTTGAACAAGAAGCATATGAAGAGTATATTTGCATGTACATATAAGTTAATAAAATATCAAATTTGATTGTAGTTTATTCGGTGTCTTCGAATAATGAATGTTGAATTCAGGGTAGGAAATTTTTCAATTCAAACATTTTGAATTAAAAATTAAATTTTAATTTTTTAATCCCGATGTTGGAATTAAGAATTAAATTTATATTATTTAATCCCGACGTTGGGATTGGGCAAAAAGTTTGTTGTAATAGCAAAAATCATTATATCTTGTTGTAGTTGGGATTCGTTGATCAACTGTACATATTTTCGATTAAATACATATGTGATTTCACTTAAATATAGGCGGTGCCTCACCCATATTTCCATTTTAACTCCTGGTCCTCGTTAGTCATTTAAGATGGAAAATTTAATGTTTCTGCTACATTTAGTTATTGATTTATCACACTGTTAGTAGTTTTTAACAACATAGTTAAAAAGGAAGGGGTTTGCTGATCATCCGATTTCATCTATTTTCATGCACTCGCAAACTTCCGCGGATGACTCTAAAGATCTTGCGAATAACAGTTCTCTAGAATTAGAACTGGGGCAAAAGCTTATCGACAGGATGTTTTAAAAGATTGATACCTGTCTGGGACTTCAGATTTTAATTTATGGGACTACAGTTTGTGGCCAGAGTTGGAGAACATGACATGAAAAAATTTGGAGTGTCTCAAAAATTCTTTGGCTTCGAGTAGCCAATGACCGAGTCGTTTGAGGGATTACGTGAAAGTAAAATGTGACCAGGGAGATATTAAACTGAACTTGAAACAAGAGTTAAGAACTACAAATTAATCCTTTGAAGTGTTTCACTAAGAATATACGCATTACGCCATGCATTTGTCCACGAATATTGAGAACTACATTTAGAAGTTCTAAATGACTAGAATATAATCTAGAATTCCCTCGTAAATTCCTTAAAGCAAAACGTAAATATTGTTTTTGAAAGGACTCCAATTTGTCAGACTGGATTTAATAACTAACTTTCCATACCACAAAGCCATTTTCCAATAAAGGCTTAACTAAAGTTAGAAACATTCGGATCTCTAAATTGAATAATCTCTCAACAAAAATAAGCGCGCCATCAGCTATATATTGATATGTATAACATAGGGAGGAGGATTCAAAAATATACGTGCAAAGTACATCGTTTCATATTATTGTTAAACCAGTATTAAATATTTATTTGGTGAAATTGATAAATATTGAAAATCATATTTCTCTTTGGGTTTTGATGGGTCTAACAAGATAAGTTTATTTACATATAAGTTAAAAAAATATCAAATTTGATTGTAGTTCATTCGGTTTCTTCGAATAATGAATGTTGAATTCAGGGTAGGAAATTTTTCAATTCAAACATTTTGAATTAAAAATTAAATTATCTTCTCCTGTCTTTTGTCATGCTTTCAAAGATTAAACGAAAGGAGCGTGTGGTCAAATAATATAATTAACAACAAATTTAGCAATAACATAATATTTCAACTTTAAACTAAATTTTTCACATAGCTGAATTCCGAGTGACTGTCTGTCCATTCGTTGATAAAAATCGAAAAAAGGAATTACTCTACCTCTACCAGCAAATCTTATGCTATCTCATTTATAATTAACCGTCGTTATTTATACGTTCAACAACAAGCGTACGTATGTATATTACATGCCTGAAATAAAGAACTTATCAATGTTTCGCCATTGTTTGGCCCACTCCTAAGGTTAGTGCTAACGTCTCAGTTTTCATCACATCAAGCAAAAAATGTTTTTTTACTCTAAAGTCTAGACATACAAGTTTGCGAAACGATAGAGGGTGTTATCGAAGATATCAATAGGAATATCACTATTTTTTGAATTTTCCTTTGATTTTTTCCTTCTGGTTATTGGTGAATTTTAACTAGTCCTCAAAATGCGAATTTTATTCAACGCCTGAATACATATTAGGTTGTCAAATATCTCCTTTCCGCCTTTTTGTCTTTTGAATTTCGCGGCTATGTATAAAGCGCCATAGAGCTCGTATTTGGCAATACTATACATCTTTGAAAGGTCTTGACATAACCTACAAAACGACGCTATGCATGATTAGTTTGGATATTCCGTTTAACAGTTATGACGTGTAAACATAAAGTTCACTAACGCCGAAATTCGCGCTATTGTAAAGTTTTCCTTCGTTAAAGGCAAATCCGCTAGAGAAAGTTTCCGTGAGATTAATGGTGTTTTCGGGGATGGTACTCTATTACTTCGAATTGCGGAGGAATGGTTTCGACGATTCAGAGCTGGTGAAAACGACACTATGGATAAGCCAGCCACCGGAAGACCTGTGACGACGAATACCGATGAAATCATGGAAAACATCGAGTTAGACAGGCATGTGTCATCTCGTGACATCACCCGAATCAACGCCTGCGATATGCTGCTGCGAACTGGACCCATTTTCGAAACGGATGGTGACCGGCGACGAAAAATGGATTACATACGACAATATCGAACGAAAACGGTCGTGGTCGAAAGCCGGTGAAACGTCTCAAACAGTGGCCAAACCGGGATTGACGGTCAGGAAGTTATTGCTGTGTGTTTGGTGGGATTGGAAGAGAATCATCCACTATGAACTAATTTTACCATCTACTGCGAACAACTGGACCGCTTGAAGCAGGCGATCGACCAGAAGCGTCCAGAATTGGCCAACAGGAAGGGTATAGTGTTCCACCAGGACAACGCCCGACCACAAACTTCGTTGATGACTCGTCAGAAGCTACGGGAGCTCGGATGGGAGATTTTATCGCATCCACCATATAGTCCGGACATAGCGCTAAGTGATTACCTCCTGTTCCTGTCCATGGCGAATGCCCTTGTTGATGTAAAGTTGAACTCAAAAGAGGCTTGTGAAAAGTGGCTATCCGAGTTCTTCGCAAATAAGGAGGCAGGCTTCTACGAGGGGGGTATTATGAAGTTTCCGTTTAGATGGAAACAGATTATTGAACGAAAAGGCGTTTATTTGAACTAAATCCGATCATTATAAAACTTTTTATAGAGCATTGAATAAAGAGCAAAAAATCGGAAGGGACATATTTGACAACCTAATACTATAGTTTTAATATTTACATAACAGGTATGACTTTTAAATATTGAAGTTATTATTCGCTTTTATATATATTTCGATTGCATTTAAAAAATTTATATGAATTTCCATACATACATACATATAATTATATATGTGTAGTTCATACATATGAACGCATGTGTTGCTTTGTGTGTAGATATAGTTAAATTCCCACAATTATTTATTAAGGTCATCTTAATTGGGCTTTCGATCGGAATTTTTTTCAATCACAAATCAATTTATAGACCAATGGCAAAAATATCGCGAGAAATATAGACGCATATTTTACATAATGTGAATGTACATTTGTATAACGCTAAATAAACTTAACTGCATATAACATAGCTCCATTCAGTGATAATTGAAAGCAGTATTTAATTTAAATGAATGAACGAATGCATATTCCACTTTTTAAATTTAAATGCATTGCATATAGATAACTACATACATATTTATAAAAATATAGACATATTTACATACAAACATGTATATAAAAACTTCGGTAATATTAATGTATTTGTTTCGTGCTAGTTGTCCCATGAGTGTACAAGGCATAGTGGATAGACAGCTAAGTACGTACATTTAGATAGGTATCCGGCCAGTATGGCTGAACAGTGAAATACAAGTGAATTCATTAGCCGTTGGTAACCACCACTGGTTTCCTTTCTTTCTTTGTTTATGTACCTACTTGGACTTATTATTTTTTCACCCCGTTTAAAAGAAATTAACTCTTTCTCATCTAAAGCCGAATTTAAAATCAGTTAAGTTAGCCTCTCCAGTTTTTAACACAGGGAGTAATACACACATGTATATTTAAATGGAGTACTTATGCAATTGATTTTCGCAATTTGTACTAACTGTCAGGTACTCTGTCGATATTATTCCCATTTTTTTATGAGTTATTGAGAGTTTATATAAAAAATAACGATGTTCTCTCTCGTGAACTACCGATCCTCTCGATTACCTCAGTGCCGTCAATGCACTAGCTATTTTTTAGATGTAAAATCACTAGTTTATTTTTTCATTAGGGGTGTTTTTTACGTGGCGGGTCCCACACCCAGCGCACAACCCTATGCAGGGGATGTTTCGCCTTCTCACTTTAGCTCGCCTTCAAACGGTTGTTCTTAGGCTACCCAGAGGAAACTTGGTCAAAGACCGGAAGTCGTGAGCTGCTTGAGTCATATGTCAGCCTGGAAATCCAACGCAGGATTACTCCTGCCAACAGGTGCTACTTTGGACTGAGTAGGCAATTGAAAAGTAAAGTCCTCTCTCGACGAACAAAAACCAAACTCTATAAGTCGCTCATAATTCCCGTCCAGGTATACGGTGCAGAGGCTTGGACGATGACAACAACCGATGAGTCGACCTTAAGAGTTTTCGAGAGAAAGGTTCTGTAAAAGATTTACGGTCCTTTGCGCATTGGCCACGGCGAATATCGCATTCGATGGCTAGGTCATGTTGCCCGGATGGACAAAAACACTCCAGCTCTGAAAGTATTTGACGCTGTACCCGTCGGGGGAAACAGAGGAAGAGGAAGACCTCCACTTCGTTGGAACGACCAAGTGGAGAAGGACCTGGCTTCGCTTGGGATATCCAATTGGCGCCACGTAGCGAAAAGAAGAAACGACTGGCGCGCTGTTGTTGACTCGGCTATAATCGCGTAAGCGATGCCAACGCCAATTAAGAAGAAGAAGAAAATCACTTGTAAAAACGCACTTACTTATATCAACCGCACCGAAATATGTACATACATACATGTGTATATTTACAGCGCGTTATCATTTAGTCGTCACATCGGTTCCAATATGTTGTATAAACATATCTCTTGAATACTCATACGATAAAATATGGAAGTATATAACAAGATATATATGTATAAGTGTATAGAATGCACTGCACGTACATAACTTCTTATATTTTTATTTTGAATGATTATATAATCAATCGATGACGGTGGTAAAAGCGTAAAAAACTGAGATCGAAAATACTTAACTAAGAACACTCACCGCCAGCAGCGAGGACAACCAGTTGCTATATTTATGCTGGCGGTATAAAAAGTATAAATAAAAATATTAACACAAATATCAGACGGTCAGTTTTGTATTAGTGAATGTTTTTAAATGGCCACGATAAAGGGTTACGTAACTGAACAATGCTGATGCCCATTGGAACGTCGATTACGCACATGACAAAATTTGTATATATGAATATGTATATATTTATTTATTTAAGTATGTATGTGTGCTAATAGATATGGCTGCTGTCAGTTTAGTAAAAATTGTTAAGATATTGTGTTGGAAATTGGTTCATGAACAGATAGAAAAAAGGCTTGTTATGTGCAGAGGTTGTCTTTAGTGTACAATACAAACAGTGTTACCAATTAGTTGCTGATTACTGTAAATAATTCGATAGTGTTCAGAAAGGTAGAAAACGTGCTGAAATAAATTACATATATCAATACTGGAATAATGTGACTGACGGAGTTAAAGGGAGCAATGTAAGTGCTTTTACGTTTGAATTGTGGGAAAAGAGATATCTGAAAAGTTGCAAAATAAAACAGCAGTCGATTGCGTTAATATGCTGGACATGACAAACGTTATATGTACGAAAGGGTGCAAAATTTCGAAAAGAATTGAATAAACATTTTTGGCTCCTTCACTAGATGTTTTCTATTGATTTATAGCATTACCAGACGGCAGCGTTTCAGGAGTTAGTGGAGATAGCTACGTTGAAGAAAGATGAAGATTTAGCACTCATTATTTACCGTCCAATAAGCAACGATAATAAAGCAATGAAAGAACCATAATTTTCATCGTAGCTTTTTATTCAAAGAGCCAACATAACAAGTAAGAAAGGGCTAAGTAAGGGTGCAACTGAATATTTTATACTCGTGCAACTTGCAAAAATCAAAGCCAGGGAAATACCTCAGTGTAGTATATATATACTTTTATAATTCATATACTGACCGACATATTCGACCTAAGGTTTGTTAGAAAATCGAAAACCATTATACTTGTATGTAGTATGTCGGAGTCGGGGTAGTATCGACCCGATTTTATCTATTTTCACCATTAACATGCCACACACTAAAACTATTTTTTCTTGGATTTCACAAACTACCTCAAATACAAACATTAATCGTATCAAGTAAAGTCAGTCGGATATTCGAAAATCCTGATATTAGTCATATAGGGGCTAGGTCTAGTTTTCGCCAATTTTATACTACTGTGATCAAATTGAAAAGTGAGTTTTTAATTTATACTTCGCGTGTTTTTCGAATCGGTAATATTTTTTATGTAAGTTGGTGGTACTGTTAGTACTGTCTGAATTTATTGAACAAAGAAGTGCGATAATGCACCATCTCCTACTACATTGGTTATTCGCGATCATTTCGCCATATCTTCAACTAATATTGTGCCGCAACCACTACATTCGCCTGATTTACCTTCGTGTATAAACTATTATACTCTGTAGCAACATGTTCCAAGAGGCTAAAAATAAACCAAAGCAAATCGTACAAAATCTATGATAGTGCCATGAATTGTGAGTATAAATATATCCAAAATCGATCTTATATTTAGGCTAGGGATGCAAAAAAAAAATCGATGCATCGAAGAAAACCTATGTTTTGGACCTTCCGATATGCATCGATATATCGGTGTATTTTTTCGCAAGGTACGTTCCAAAGTAAACAGGACTTAAAAAAAAAACAGAACAAATGGTTTTTTTTTCGGCAAAATCAATTTATTTTATTCAAAATAGTCTCCTTCTACTTCAATACAGTTTTCTGCACAGTCCAAAAATTTGTCGAATGAGTGTTTTAGCTCGTTGGCCGGTATGGCCGCCAGTATGCCGGTGCAAGCCTTTTGAATGGCCTCTACGTCTGCATAACGCTCTCGTTTCATGGGCATACGCATTTTACTGAAAAGAAAGAAGTCGCACGGTGCCATATAAGGTGAATACGGTGAGTGGTTAATGGTTTATATGTGATTTTTGGTCAAATAATCGATCTGAGCAATTTTTGGTCCTCAGTCAATTTGTGCAGAACAAACCATGCGCACACTTTTCGTTAAGCCCAAAGCCTCAATTTCATTTCCATGAATTTCAATGAAGATTTCGGTTGATTTTTGATGAACTCACATGCAGTTTCGATGGAATTTCCGGTGATCACTGATTTTGATTGGCCACATGTTGATCGTCATTTTTGTCCTCATCATTGCCATAAACTTATTTCATCAATTGAAACGTTTCGGTAAAGTTTTACCAATTCTAAAACAAAACTCAATGTTGGCTCTTTGTTCGAAGCTCATTTTCCTACCAATAACACAAACATACTGACACTTAAAACGCAATAACTTCACTTCCAATTCATGAAATTCTCACTGGACAATCGATAAAGATAGCGCATCGGCTTGTGATAGAGAGATAATTTATAAAGTCTTTTGAAAAATATTTGGAGCATCATATACTACAAATTAATACTTCAATAAAAGAGTAAGAGGATAGCAACGTTTACAACATTATATTACATCTATATTTATTACTTGGATCCCGCTAGGATTTGCAGACCAATAAAATTAGAAAAAAAAAATCTGGACAATTTTTACCACGACGCAAAGTTGATAGTGTCCATACAGCAGGACAAAATACCATTGGAGGAGCTCATAACAGAAGTTAGTACTTAAATTAAAAAGTAAGAGGATAGCAACGGAGTCGGCTTTAGTATACCATCCTACGATTTCAGGATTAAAATGCGTATGATTGGACTGAGGTGTTCTGCTTTTTACACAGTTCTCAAAAGAGTTCCATGTTGACGAATAATAAGTGTTGCTATATGTTCATATTTTGAAAAAGAATCGATATGATTAAAAAAGGTTATTACTTTTTTAAAGCGCGAACGAAGGCCGCCATTACCGAAAGAAGTGGTACGGGAAAGAGTTTAGGACATCCTGAGATATAATTTTGTATATAATTTCTCCTTTTTACATAAAAATTGGAAATCCAATAGAAACTAGGAAAGCGTTTATATCAGTCTAAATGATAATCCTTTGGAGGGTCAGATCTTAAACAGCAATTTTCAAAGCTGTTTTAAATACATAGCGTATAAGTATTTATCGATTGTCGCGACATCAGTACCTTCTGAAAGACTTTTTTCGAAGGCTTCTCATGTGTTAAGTCAACAGCGAAATAGACTGCATGCAAAACATGTAAACAAAATTTTATTTCTAGAAAGCTTGGGCAAACAAAGGTGGGATAAAATACTTTATTGCATTTATTTTTATTGAAAGAATATTTTAGTAATTTTATTCGATGCATCGAAAATATCGATGTATTTATACGACATATCGAAATGCATCGATGCAATATTTCGATGCATCATATCGGAAAAAACATCGATGTATAGTATATTTTTAATTTGTACCCCTAATTCAGGCCAACAAATTTCTTGTGTACCAGTGTAATATAAAATCAAGCGGACGTTGAAAATGCATATATTAGGAATATACTTCACCCAATTTTACCCATTTCTGACATAAACTGCATGCTATTATCATAAAAATATGTTTTCTAAATTTAAATACTAGATCGCACAAATTGATCGAAATGGAGAATATGAAAATAGCTACCAACGGGCAATAATAATAAAAATAATTATGAAACACAAAGGTGAATAACATATTGTATCTTAGTTTTATTTGTAACACTGCTAATGGTAAAATTATTAAAAAATATGGTTTGTTTTCTTCTTTAACATCCTTTTATTTATGTACATAAAACGTAAGCTTTAAAACATAAGTTGTGAATATGAACAATTTTTCGAATGCAAATTTCGAAACCCACTCATTTGTCACACTAATCGTTTCAATGCGCGAAAATGAATGAGAAAGAATAGTTTTTAAATTGTTGTAATATTGATACACCGATTATAGCAGTATTCCATTTGCATATATTTGCTTAAAAATAGGCCACAGTATACACTGCCGATCAACTGAATAGGTCCATATAAATTCGCTTGCATTTTTATGATTTTTCATCACATATTGATCGTACGCATGTTTTTTTAAAAACGTTTCAACTTTATATTTGTGTCAATCGGTGTGCGCTAGTAAAAAACCATTTGCTAAGTACTGTCTTTGCATATTCTATTTTGCTATTTCTTTCGCTAATTTCTGAGCCAAAAACTCAACTGAATAAGTTCAGCTGAAAGATTTTTAGTTTGTGATTAAACTTGTGTGTAGCGACACATTTTTGATACAAATTTTTAATTTCATATATTTTCTTTAAACTAAATGAAAAATGGGACGCGGAGAACAATTATCCGAGTAGGAAAGAGGCCAAATCGAAGCCTATCGTGAAAGTAGTCTCAGCCATTGCAAAATCGCTCAAAAAATTGGAAAAAGGCAAAATGTTGTGAGTAACTTTTTGAGGAACAAAGCAGAATATGGCAAAACCAAAATCAAACACGCCACCTCTGCGGAAGTCAGGAGGCATATTGTGCGAGCTGTGTCCAATTCACATATCTCAGCACCCAAAATTAAAGAAACGTGTGATTTCGTCGGCTGATCATCTAAAACGAATGAAATTAAAAAAAAAAAAACACCGTTAAATTTTGGACGAGCGAATGGCAAAAGGTGGGTTTTTCCGACGAAACAAAATTTAATTTAGACGGCCCTGATGGATACAACTATTATTATCACGATCTTCGAAAGGAAGAGCAATTCTTGAGCCGTCGCCATAGCAGTGAGGGAGGCGTAATGGTGTGGGGGTCGGTATCAGGCTTTGACACTTGCGACCTTCAATTTGTTACTTAAAAAATTAACGCGGAAACCTACAAATCTGTCATACAGACTGCGTTTGCTCATTATTTCAATATTTTTCACATTATCAAATGGACTTACCAGCCGATAACGCTTCTATTAATACAGCTAGGGTGGTAAAAGAGTGTATTAAGGCTCAAAATCTGGATTTGCTCGAATAGCCCCCATATTGACCTGACCTTAATATAATGGAAAACGTATGAGGGTTGCTATCGCGTAAGGTATATGAAGGAGGCAGGCAATTTGATTGCAAAACAACTTTAGTTGCGACAATTAAAGCGGCCTAGACAACAATTTCGCTGCAAATACTGCAAAATTTGTATAGCTCGCTTCCGGATCGTTTATATGACATTATATCGAAAAACGGTGGATTCATTCATTAAAAAACTTATTAAAAATTACTTTAAATGTACTTAAGTATAAGCTAAGTGCCAAAAATATGAAAATTATCTTAAGTTACTTATATAATTTTAATTTTTTAAGTTGAACCTATTCAAATGAACGAAAAAAAAAATCATTGATTTTGTTAACTTTTCAGAAGAAAAAATAAATAAGGAATAAATAATATGTTTTTGAAAAACCTTTTCAACATTTTATATTAACATGATTTAAAAATTAAACAAAAAAAATTATGTAAATCGGAAAACTGGTTTAGGAATTATAGATAAATTTCTACCTCTGAGATCATGAACCTATTCAGTAATTACCATTCCATTGACACTACAAGTATTTCACTATTCAGATCTGAAAACAACCTAAAGTCGCTTAACCTTGGTAGCACATAAATTTCTCCTATTTGTACACCTCATTTTGGTAAAAACAATTTTCAGTCTCACGAAATTGCTCTACTCATTCGTTAACCAATAATAAGTGATCAATGTTATATATTGTACTCTTAATTAATTATGATAGTTTTTCGCACACCAAAAAGATAAATTTCGCTACAAATGCAGGTCATACTACATGTGGTAAGTATTGTAATTGTAATGGCTTGACTATGGCGCTATTTTTCAACATTTTATGATGTCGATAACCTTCCTCCTTAAGTACAATTAATGTGTTCGATGAACGGCAGCGCATACGGACAAAAACGCAAATAAATATTAATATTTATAAGCATTCAGTTTAGTTATCAATCTCAATTGCGACCTCTTTAATAACCTTAAGTGTTCGTATCATCGACATTTCAAAACCTACTGATTGATTTTATGGCATGAAATTTTTGATTGCTTTTGAGTGGACGTAAAGTCTGGATTTTGTACTGGGAATAGACTTGTTATTAGAATCCCGATTTACACACTCAGACAATAGAAATCTATATACCACAGAATGTAAGGCACATTAGTCTACATAATTGACGTAAGGTAAGACTACATATTTATACTCCTCAGATTTTGGATGACTTAAATCTATCTAAAATATGAATTAAAACTAAAAATAATTATAGTAGTCTTAGTTCGGCAAATTATCACAATTTAAAGTCCCTAAAAATAAAGAATTACTAATTAAAATATGACACCGGTAGTAACTTTTATCTGCCAATCTGGTTAACACAAAAATTGCTGTGATAAAAAACCATAAAAACTCATAAAAGCCCAGAAGTGCTTCGAAATTTATAACATGACTATGCGAGACTAAGTTTTACGAATCAATCAGGTTCATACTAAGCGATTCGGGTGTGTTCATACTATTGAGAAAAAAAAATTACGAAGTGTGAATATTATTTTTTTTTTCAAATTTGGCTTTAGATGCTATTATTTATTTCGAGCCAGAATTTTATAATTACTTTCTTATACTAGCTTACTTATTACGGAATAAAATCAAGACCGTTCGTTAGATTGTTGTTATGGTCATAAAATTGTCATAAACTTTTTTCAAGAAAATTAACAAAAAACACAGCAAAATCTTATTCAATTATCTAGCTTTCGCTAGATTGAGGTCGAAAAAACCATATTTTTAGTCGTCTGCATAAAAACGTCCCGTCGTTTTAGGCATATCAGAAATTTAAAAAAAGTGATTCCATAAAATGAATCAAGTTTGCTCTTTATTGAGGTTATGATATTTCTACTAGATTAAAAGTAATACCATTGTTGTGTAAATAATGTGGGAGCCTTATGTTCGCAGTCAAGAAATTATTGATTGGTAACAAGTCATTAAAATTTTAAATTGAGAATTTCCTTATTATTATCACACGTTAATTAAGAGCTACTATTTGAAGTATTATTCAAGAATAAATTTGAGTAAAACATTAAAAAGTACACATCTCAACAACACATTGAAAGCATTTGTTTAATTATAAGATAAGAAAAAAATCATTTAAAATTTGATTAATTTCCTTTATCATTAATTCTGCGCACCAAGTATTATGCAATAGAGTTGGCACACGCGTTTTAAAAAGCCTTCTAAAGTTGAGCATGCTAATTTTCGGTGATTGAAATATCACCTCATACAGTGTTAATAATACACTTGGTTCCAATTATATGACACTATTATATTTTTCATTTAGTGTATTATCAATAAATCTATTTTTTTTTTCAATTGTTGCCAACGCAGCAGAGTAATTTCATTTTCAACACTTACATAGATTTGCAGGGCCGACGTATTCATTGATAAGATTGTAAACCAATTAAATACAAAACGTAGAGAGTATACAGAGATATATGTATGTACATATATGTATGTATCATTGTCGAAACGTATGATTTATTCGCGATCTTTTAAACTGCTATTTAAAACTGGTGACTTGTGGTACATATGCATAAGTACATTTGATTACCCAAACATTTACTTACTGATGTCATTTATTTATATTTCTTTGAATAAAAATTGATTATAGTCTGATTTGTATGTCAAATACTACTTATAAAATGCCTAATCTATGCCTAGTAAGAGCAGGAAAGAAATGACGTAGCTTACAGTGATGATAAAGATTGAAATCTACTAGCAATTATGTCTACTCAAATTGAAACAGATTGCTTTTTATTTATTATATCCTAAATCTGATCGATTTGGGTATATGGATAGGAAGCAAATGGGTCATCAGCTTTACGCGTGTACCTCTGGCGTCATATGACAGCAGAAGTGAGTGATATTCACGTAAGATAATGATTCCTTATTTCACCATCATTGCTTTGATACCCTCAGTGTTAATCACTAAGTTTCATAACAGTAATATTATAATAAACATACTCAAACACACAGTATTTTACGAGCTTTCTACATAAGATTCTGTAGTGCGTCTGCAATATGATTGAATCTTATTGCGACATACTTACAAATGTACGTATAGTATATGGTTTGCGTTATACTTGAGTTATTTATTTAAAAATACTTTGAATCAAAGGTTTGCATACGCAACAGACGAATATAGAATAATAGAAATAAATGTCTATATTCATGCATGTGTGCATATGTATGTAAAAGGAAAATGCCGAAAGTTTTCCATTAAAAGTATTAGGGTGTGCGTAGAGTGGACGCTGAAAGCCGAGCAGAGCGTAAATGCGCGTGCTGCGTACATGGGAAACCTAGAATCCTAACTAAATATATAAAGAAGCAACTGAAGTATGTATGCACTATATATGCATTATGTACAGATGTCAAACAGATGCTGTATATTGTGACTACATTATAATCCCTTGTATATTGAAAGGTGTCTTCCCTACGTTCGGAACTTTTTATTTGCTCGTAACATGCAAGGGGAAAATTATTTTCAAATTTAAAATTTGCTCATTATCGCACTGTACTGTAGGAATTTCAAGTTAATGTTACCTATCAAATTTATTTGAAATCAGTCGAGTAGATCCCGAGATATGGGTTTTCACCTAAGAGAGGGCGGTGCCACGCCCACCGTCCAAATTTTTTACTGGCTCCTATAAAGTCCTTTTGTACCAACTCGGATGTAAAATTTTATTTGTTATAGAATTACTGCGTCTTTAGTAGTTTTTAACAAAACCGTTATATGCGGAGTGGCTAGCGTTACAAATCGAACTCACCCATTTTTGCAGGGTGGGTAGGGATGCAAAGAATAATTGCCTTGATCGATTTCGTTTCTGTAGCTTGAATAGTTTAGGAAATATGTTTATTAAACTTATTAGAGAAAAAATTTTACTATAGAGTTCCCTCGCTTATACAATTCGTTGCACTAAATAACAATCTTATACGTTATTATGGAACTTAGTTATGGCACTTTATATGCCTTCTATTAATGGCGTTTTGTGAGCGTGACAGTTGTCCGTCCCCATCTAAGAACTCGTCCTGTTTTAGCCAGGGAACACGTCTATCAAGTTTCGTTACGATATCTCGGAAACACGAACAGACAGACATATGGATTTCAATTTTCCTCGTCATCTTCATCATTTATATAGTCTATATATGCTATCCTATTTATCTCGATTAGTTTTAGATGATAATCCATACGTTTGTATCAAACGGTTCATTATTTTATGTGCATTAAAAAACTCTGTGAATATTTAGTTAAGGGATCAATGATCAAAACCAGCAATACTTTAAGCTGTGCTGCTATGTTACTGTATCGTAAATGCTTGATTTGCTTTGTGAATATAATTAAGGTGCATTACAAGGGTTTATACCGCGACTGTCCCATCCAGTTAAGCCTCTGAACTATATTTTAACACTAATGCATGATAAATGTATGTATTTTCTGTAAAATATGCGTTCAAAATGCCGTTGGTGGGGAGTTCTTCACCTAAATCAGAGGATTTTAATGAATAGAGAAGACGCAAATATTACTCAGTGTATGAGTTATATTAAATATAGAATTGAAAATATATTATCGAGTATACCTGAGTGATGTCATTAGTTTGTACAATCAGCCTAGACCTTTCCGCTCTCAATTGACCCTTTTTAGTAATCGGAATATCACTTTACACTTCTTCTTAAACCGCTAAGGTTGGTCTAAATATGTGGCGTTTTAGTGAAATTAAGTGAAAAACAAATTCTTGCTTAAAAGTTGTGTGGTTTAGCGCTTAATGTAAATGAAATCGATTTATATTTTGGTGCAAACCGTATACCCCTAATGAATTCCGATCCTCTCGTTGACTTTTTACACATCATTTCCATCTTAACTCTTTAATTGAGTTTATGTCAGATAAGTTTTGTTTAATGATGAAATATATTTCGCTGACGGAAAGTAAAATATAGTAATGAAACTAAATAAATCCATGACATACTATATAACATAAGTTAATAAGATACAAATTTTGGAGGAGTTCATTTACTATTTCGTTGCACAATGAATGTTAAATTCCTTCGTAACATTTAAAAAAAACTTTTACCAACAGCTGAAGGTACACATTTTCCCGGCTTTAAACCTGGAAATGGAATGAAGTGTTCGGTTACACACGAACTAAAGCTTTCTCCACATGTTAGTTAATTGATTTTATTTAAAAAAATAAAACTACTATGATTTTGTGTGTTTTATCGTAAAAGTTATAATATTACGAAAATAAACCCTAAATTTATCAGTATTTCTACCATTTATTATTTCTAATAAAAAACTTAATGCAAAAACTTAGATGACATTAATGATATCAAAAAAGTTGTACATAATTTCGTCTATCTTGCAACTAGTATTAACACTAACCACTATGCAAGTCTAGAAAAACAAAGCATAATAACTTTTGCCAACTGGTGCAACTTCGGATTTAGAAGGCAATTACGGAATTCCCCTCCCGACGAACCAAGACCAAGTTCTATAAGTCACTCATTATTCCCGCTATACGGTGCAGAGACACCGGCGACGGCGAATATCGCATTCGACGACGACATTGAACTAGTTTAGCGAATTAAAAGAAAGCAGCTACGCTCGCGAGGTCATGTCGTCCGAATGGACGAAAACATTCCAGCTCTGAAAGTATTCGACGCAGTATCCGCCGGGGGAAGCAGAGGAAGAGGAAATCCTGTACTCCGTTGGAAAGAGCAGATGAAGACGGACCTGGCTTCGCTTGGAATGTCTACGCCATTAACGAAGAAGAATAAAAACTTAGAGGATATGCTCAGTGGCAAACCGTGGAAGTAACGGCGAGTTCGTTCGGAGACGGACCGGAGCTACATTATGTTGTTGTTGTTATGTTGGTTCTGACAAAATGATGATATTTGTCCAAACTTTCCTGGAACGGGTAGGTTTTGGTAAAAAACATTTTTTTTCCGGGGAATTTAATAACAATTTCCGGGTGCTTTTTTGTCACAATAAATACATTAAAATGCCCCGTTGCACTAAGAAAAAAGATATAGCTATTTTAATATATACATTAAACTTCATGAATTTAACATTGCCTGTGTTACTTTTCATTTCCTTTTTCATTATTTGAATTTAAAATTTTGCAATATTTATCAACATTTTGCCTAAATTCAAATCGTAGCACAGCTTTAAGTTTATTTATTTTTAATTTATTAATTTTTTTAAAAAGTTTTTTATTAATTGATATTTTAATTTAATTTTCATATTCGTCAAACCTCTTCATATATTTTTGTTATTCCAATTTTCCCAGTGTTGTGTTCCTTTATAAAGCTAATAATGTTTTTTTATGAGATGGTGTATTTTTAATTTCAAAGTTGCGCTTTTTCGTTGTTCCATTTTATGTATTTACATTTTAGAATAACTAACATTTCCGCCTTCTCTATTCTTTAAGAAGAATTTATTGAATAACCATATTTTGATCGAAATGCATTTTAAGGATCGGACACCACAGCTATTTGCATTTTTGATCTATGGATGAGATAGTTTTAACATCTGGTTTGGCGGTTGATTAATTGAGCATTTCTTCAAGTTTTAGTAAACAATGATTGATTGATTGAAGGGAATACTTTCCAGAAGAAATAAAATAAATGTGATAACTATGTACTTTTGCTTTCCACATTGCTAGAATTATTGATTGGCTAGATGGATGACACACATAATTAAATGTGTGAAAATTGATTTTAAAGTACGTAAATGTACATAAATGAATGTGTGGAGTCATGGGTAGAAGTTCACGCAAGTGAGGAAAGTTCTCTGATCACCATTCACTTAGGAGTGGCCAGAAACGATTCTTTTACATATGACTCAAGCAGCTCACGACTTCCGGTCTTTGACCAAGTATCCTCTGGGTAGCCTAAGAACATCTGTTTGAAGGCGAGCTAAGGTGAGAAGGCGAAACAACCCCCCTGCATAGGGTTGTGCACTGGGTTTGAGACCCGCCACGTAAAAAAAAACACTCCAATGAAAAAGCAACAACAGCCTCGGATGAGAAATCCCCCTTTTGATGACGACCATGGCAAACGAAATAAGGACTACGAATTGAGGGCATGCACCTGCAATGTCCGGTCCCTTAATTGGGAAGGTTTCGCTGCCCAGCTGGTTGATGTCCTCGTAAAAATAAAGGCTGACATCACCGCCGTCCAAGAAATGCGATGGACGGGACAAGGACAGAGACAAGTAGGTCCTTGTGGCATTTACTACAGTGGCCATATAAAGGAGCGTCAGTTTGGTGTGGGATTCGTAGTGGGAGAGAGACTCCGTCGCCGAGTACTATCATTCACTGCGGTGAATGAACGTCTAGCCATAATCCGCATCAAAGCGAGGTTATTCAACATATCGCTGATTTGCGCCCACACCCCGACGGAAGAGAAGGACGATGTGACCAAAGATGCCTTTTATGAGTGCTTGGAGCGCATTTGTGAGAGCTGCCCCCGCCACTATGTCAAAATCGTGCTTGGGGACTTTAACGCCAGGGTGGGCAAAGAAGGTATCTTTAGTACTACGGTCGGTAAACTCAGCCTCCACGAGGAAACTTCCCCAAATGGGTTGAGGCTGGTCGACTTCACTGGGGCCCGAAATATATATATATATATCTTTAGTACTAGATTCCAGCATAAGAACGTTCATCAAGCTATCTGGCTGTCTCCGGATCGAAAAACTACCAACCAGATCGATCATGTTGTGATAGACGGAAGACACGTCTCCAGTGTTTTAGATGTGTGTATGTTCCGAGGTCCTAACATCGACTCGGACCACTATCCTGTTGCAGCCAAGACTCGCACCCGCCTCTGTGCAGCAAAAAACGCGCGCCAACAAACACAAGAAAGGTTCGACGTCGAGAAGCTACAATCATAACAGATAGCCGAACGATTTTCTACTCGGCTTGCACTCTTGCTCTCTGAGAGCACTCGTCAACAACTCGGTATAAGGGAACTGTGGGGGCGGCATTTCAAACTCCTTACGTACAGCTGCAACCGAAACCATTGGTTTTCGGAGAGTGCAAAAGAATAGCTGGTACGACGAGAAGTGCCGTGTCGCAGCGGGGAGAAAACAGGCTGCCTACCTCGCAACGTTACGATCGACCACAACACGTGCGGGATGGGGTAGATACCGAGAGTTGAAGAGGGAAGCGAGACACATTTGACAGACAGAAAAAGAAAGAGGCCGAAATGCGAGAGTACGAAGAGCTGGATAAGCAAAAAAAATGCGGCGGCTTACAGAAAGTTTCAAGACCGGAGCATTCTCCTGTAGAACCCCGAAAGGTGATCTAGTCACCGATGCCCAAATCATACTTTAATTATTGAGGGATCACTTCTCCAGCCTGCTGAATGGCAGTGAACGCACAACACCAGGAGTAGGCGAACACGGTTCCCCAATCGATGACGATGGAGCAGACGTTCCATTACCCGACCATGAAGAAGTTCGAATAGCAATTGCCCGCCTGAAGAACAACAAAGCGGCAGGGGCCGACGGATTGCCGGCCGAGCTATTCAAACACGGCGGCGAAGAACTGATAAGGAGCATGCACCAGCTTCTTTGTAAAATATGGTCGGACGAAAGCATGCCCAACGATTGGAATTTAAGTGTGCTATGCCCAATCCACAAAAAGGAGACCCCGTAATCTGCGCCAACTACCGTGGGATAAGCCTCCTCAACATCGCGTATAAAGTTCTATCGACCGTATTGTGTGAAAGATTAAAGCCCACCGTCCGTGATTGGACCAGTGTGGCTTTAGACCTGGCATCAAAAACCGACCAGATATTCACTATGCGCCAAATCTTGGAAAAGACCCGTGAAAGGAGAATCGACACGCACCACCTATTCGTTGATTTCAAAGCTGCTTTCGACAGCACGAAAAGGAGCTGCTTTTATGCCGCGATGTCTGAATTTGGTATCCCCGCAAAACTAATACGGCTGTGTAAACTGACGTTGAGCAGCACCAAAAACTTCGACAGGATCGGGAAGGACGTCTCCGAGACGTTCGATACCAAACGAGGTTTCAGACAAGGCGACTCCCTATTGTGCGACTTTTTCAACCTGCTTCTGAAGAAAATAGTTCGAGGTGCAGAACTAAATAGAGCAGGTACCATATTCTATAAGAGTGTACAACTGCTGGAGTATGCCGATGATATTGATATCATCAGTCTCAACACCCGCGTCGTTAGTCCTGCTTTCTCCAGACTTAACAAGGAAGCAAAACAAATGGGTCTGGCAGTGAACGATGGCAAGACGAAATATCTCCTGTCATCAAACAAACAGTCGTCGCACTCGCGATTTGGCTCTCACGTCACTCTTGACAGTCATAACTTTTAAGTTGTAGATAATTTAGATAATTTCGTCTATCTTGGAACTAGCGTAAACACCACCAACATTGTCAGCCTAGAAATCCAACGCAGGATAACTCTTGTCAACAGGTGCTACTTCGGACTGAGTAGGCAATTGAGAAGCAAAGTCCTCTCTCGACAAACAAAAACCAAACACTATAAGTTGCTCATAATTCCCGTCCTGCTATATGGTGCAGAGGCTTGGACGATGTCAACAACGGATGAGTCGACGTTGCGAATTTTCGAAAATTGTCAAAAAAGTTTTGCGGTATTTTCGCTAGTTGGCGCTGAAAGCGCTTAGTTCTAGTTTTATTCGTCGCATCGGGTCTTGCTATACCTTTTTGGAAAGTTCATTTCACGCGCTAACACGTGTTTGATTGATTGTCGTTTCTTTTATGTCATTCGTGAATTATAGCGTCGCAAACATGGAGCAAAATAAAGAGAAAATTCGGCATATTTTACAGTACTGCTACGATAAAGGCAAAAATGCATCTCAAGCCGTTTCAACGTTCTCGTTCTGGTGTAGAGGTGGTCGAAGATGAGCCATTGGTCGAAAGAGACCGGCATAATAGTCATCAAGCCGTTATAACCCATTTTAAGAAGCTTGGAGTCACTAAGAAGCTCGATGTATGGGTGCCACACGAATTGATTCAATAAAAATACCGCAAGACTTTTTTGACAACCTAATATAAACCTCTGACCCATTCACAGCCATCTACGTGAAATAAATCGCAAACTTAACAACAATTGAAACTAAATATAATGAAATAAAAGTTTAAACAAATCACTGCTACAATAATCCAGTTAACTTACAATATGTTCAAGTATGTTAAAAGTAACATACTTAAAGTCCACATCATTCCGTTAGGTTGAAAAATTTTAATCGGGGTCAACGAGGTCATTATATGTCAATGTAAAAATTTTACACGTTTTATGCAAACACTTACTTTTGAAACATTTTATAAGATTAGAACCATTTAATGCTTTTACGCCAGGTTGGCTAGAATTCATCAGAAGTTTGTTCAGGTTTATTTAAGTAAGTATTCAAAAATTATAAATATTTTTAACTATATAGCACAATGTTATTCATTTTGTATTTCTAAATTCTAAATTTACCTGTTCAGGCAGTTACCATTCAGAATCAAATGGGCGGAGTATCAGCTCCTTTTGATCTTGATACGAAGCCATGTAAGACACTGGGGCGAATGGAGTTAAAATGAGTTAGTACAAAATGCTTTAAGAGTATGGTACAAGAGGCCCAAATTAAAGGTTTAATTTAAAAAAAATAAAATCTGAAACACAGCAATTTCACTGAATATCACATCAAGAAGAACGGGCGTAATGGATTGTGTGTGAAAAGGCATTATGAAAGAGATAGCATCGTTTATGTCTGATGCCCTCAGTAAAGCGGTTAAGCGTTAAGACCAAGCCTTTATTTTAAGTACTATATTTATTCAACTGAACAAGCGCAAATTAATTTTTTAGTAGAGAAAATATGACCTCAAAAAGTGCATTTCTAAAAATTCTAGTCTTTACATACAATAATAAAGGAATAGTAAAATGGCACCAACAAAATGCAATGCTTTGTTTAAGAGTTTGACCTCTTAAATTCACTCAACTTTGTAGATTTTTATGTAGGTTATCTGCAAAACTGGTTAGTTACTACAGTTATAGCACGATTTGGACCAGGTTGATTACTTGCCTTATATTTTAAGTGGGAACGCCGAGCTCCAGTTAAGTTCGAAATGTTTGAAGTATAAGGAAAATTCACATAAAGGGAGCATGAATTATATGTTTCAATATTTTTGATTTAATTCATTAGAAAACTTTAAGAATTTTCATCTAAATATCACGTAGTCATATATTTTATAAAGATAAATTTAGCAGCAGTGGCAATCCCGCGACAAAAGTAAGTAAATGTTAAAGTAGAAACTACATGTATTTAAAGAACAAAAGGTACCCTTGCCCTATCATACGTTTGTACAGTCTGACTTTTATAATACATACATATAAAAGTGCACAAATATAGTATACATAGTCGTATTTATGGTACATATATTTGCGCATTGCTTACGCCACAAACTGCCGCAGAGCGCTTTTCAATACAGCCGGAGAATACAAATATTTAAATGTGAGCATTAACGATTTCAGATGTAGTTTCTTACAAGTATCTGTATATACTTTAGTAACCAGTGAACTGAGTTTGTTAACTTATTATGCATTTCCTATGAACGCAGTAACGGAATTCAATATATGCTGCTGAGTCAAATAAGCAGACTCTGCTGTATATTTGCACATATGTCTATGCTCATATTGGTAAATATGTACTTATGTATGTACATAGTATATCAATTTGTATAATATGCAAGTATATACCTAGACATATTGTAGGTAGACATGCACAAATCATAATTTGTGTAAAGCGAACATACACGTGCCACATTATGTGATTCATTCATATAAATAGAGGATACAAATGGAAAATAATATTTCAATTAAAATATAATAGGCATATCAATTAAGTTACACATACATATTTTTACATATTTTCCTGATCATTTTCCCACATTTGCATTTGGTATATGTATAGTATGTACATATATAAAGTACAAAAATAATGAACAGCGATACGCGGAAAATGCTCAGCTATGTACTTTTTCCGTTTCATCAAGTATGAATTTATTGCCATACATATTATTTCACAATTTAACACTGCCTGGGCAGCCATCACGCACATCTCATCGCTAAGAACAGCTTTTATACATACTTTTATAAATCAAATGCACGTTTTCTTCAACTTTACCAGTCATGATAAATATTTTTCAGTGAAAATTATACTTACTTGCCGCTTTGTATCGTATAGGTATTGGTGCGAACAAACGAGCACTTCTCCACAAATATCACTGCACTTTTTCACAATATTTCTACCAACTTGTTGGACGTAAGGAAATGTAATTTTACTAAAATTTTGGAGGAAACAAATGTTAAAACTTCAGTGGCAACACCAAACGCACCAAAATTAAACAAAAAAACTTCACTTTTTTAAAATGCTTTAATAGAAAAATGTAATCAACAAAATCTCCTACTATTTTACACTCTTTCTGTGTTGGGGGTACACACGAAAAGCAGGAAATATGTAAAATATTTACCAAACGTCAAACTAGCTAATCGTAATAAAAGTACAGGTAGACAACGTACGCGGACGTGGTGGCCAATGTAGGCGATGATTCGGTGTCGACACCAATATCGGCAACTGCGAAGGCGATGGCAGTTAACGAAGTACTGACTGGTGGCACTGCTGTAACTAGCTGTGGAGGTATGATATTAACGCGGCATTTGCTGTCAGCTGTTGCTTCGAGAGTGCGCGAGAATTCCTCACAAGAGAACTGCAAAAGAAAGAAATTAAATGTAGTATAGGTATGTATATTCGAATCACTTTGATAACGTTATGATTCTGTTTGTTTTCTCTTAAGAATATATGTAGATACATACGTATGTGTACATATATGTATATGCGTTTGAATATTTGTACTTGAAAGTGCTGTATATGTACATATTTATTTATCCAAAAATACCTATACATACATAATCAACATATTTATTGGAAAACTTATTTTAGCGTAGCTTTGATCTACGAATACGCGATTAAATACCCTACATATAGGAATATATACTATATGTATAATAGATTGGTAAATTTGGTTACATATGAATAAAATTTAGTTTTTCACCGAAAATCTGATCCGATCTGCAAACAGTCTTTGGGATATCTGAATGAAATTTAATAACTAGGTGAATTTTGAGATTATTCAAATAATCTGTCGGAACCGGCCAGATCGGATAACTATATCACGTACCTCACGTACAACCGATTATTCAGTTATTTTATTTTGCGGTTGCTTGCCATTAATTAAATAGTACGAGTTTGTAATTTTATAGAAAAGTCGTCCAATATACGGTATACTTAACAATGACAATAAAAAAAATCGGTCAACTTATTAATACATTTGTATAATCCCGCTGGCTCGAAACCGGTTTTAGACCGATATTCTTTTAGGCAAAGTTGTTCGCAATTATCCGTAGAAAAATTTCCATATACGCAATTTTTAAGCAAATAAGTAAGGAAGAGCTAAGTTCAGGTATAACCGAACAATTCATACTCTTGCAACTTATAAGAATTAAAGCTGGGAATTACCTTCAGGAACATAAGGCTTGTCAGTTATATGGGGTCTAGCGCAAGTTTTTTACCCGATTTTATTAATTTTAAGCACAAAGATGCACCGTTATAAGAAAGAATTTTATTAAGATAACTCACATATATAGGATATGCGGTATAAAGTCACAAGGAAGTTCGTAATTCTTTATAATAGTTGTTGATGGTATAATAGTTTGACCCTATTTAACCAATTTGTTGCAAACATACTTACTACTATCAGGAAAGGATTCTCTTTGAATTTCAATTATAGTTATATCTCACATATTGATATTTACAGTAAATCGTCAACTATAAGCACTACGTCCACGTATTCGGTATCTAGGTGTTAGAACAGTTTTATTTCGATTTGCATAATTGTTATTTACAAGACGGCACACCGCAAATGCATTATCGTGCACAGTTTTATTGTCATATATTAATCATTCTTGTATCGTATATTAGAAAGTGAAAGTTTCAAATGTATTTTAGAATATTCGATTTCGTCCAATTTCACACTGTGACATAGTGGGTGGTTCTACGCTCATAGTATAATTTTTACCATCCAGGTAAAGCTTAATGTCTTTGACGTATTGAATTTTCAGTTATCGTGCTTTTAGTAATTTTTCCATTACCATTATATGGGGAGTGGGGTTTGCCTATCATCCGATTTTACATATATTTTCACAGTTTTTATAATATAAAATGAGCTTCAACAAAGAGCCAACATTAAATTTTGTTTTAAAATTGGTAAAACTTTTACTGAAACGTTTCAATTGATGAAACACGTTTAAAGCGATGATTGCCTATCCCGTAGCATAGAGAACGAGTGGTTTCAATGTTTTCAAAGTGGTCGTGAGAACATAAATCAAAATCCGTGATCTCCGGAAATTCCATCGAAACTGTGCGTGAATTTATCAAAAATCAACCGCAATCATCATTGAAATTCATGGAAATGGAATTGAGGTTTTGGGCTTACGAAAAGTGTGTGTATGGTTTGTTCTGCACAAATTGACTGACGACCAAAAATTGCTCAAATCGATCGACGCTTGTTACCGATTATTTGACCAAAAATCATATTTTAACCATTAACCACTCTCCGTATTCACCTGATATGGCACCAAGCGACTTCTTCCTTTTCCGAAAAATGCATTGGCCCAAAAAAAGAAAGACCTAGCGGCAGAGCTATTCAACTTCAGCTTCTTTGAAGTATACGGTCGGTCGAAAGCATGCCCGACATTGGAGACCACAACAAGGGAGACCACACATTCTGCGTCAACTACCATGGGATAAGTCTCCCCAACATCGCATATAAGGTTCTATCGCACGTATTATGTGAAATATTAAATCTCACCGTCAACAAACTGATTGGCCTTTACCAATGTCGCTTTAAGCTTGAAAAATCAAAAACTTGCCAGAAAAACCTTGGAAAATACCCTTGACAAGAGGATCGACACACACCACTTCTTTGTCGATCTCAAAGCTGCTTTTGGCAGCACGAAAAATAGCTGCCTTTATGCTGTTGTCCTTGAGGAATACTAAAAACTCCGTCAGAATTGGGAAAGACCTCTCCGAGCCGTTCAATACCAAATGAGGTTTCAGATGTTGTGGGGGCTATCGTGTGACTGTTTCAATCTACTGCTGGAGAAAATAATTCGAGCTGCAGAACTTAATCGAACAGGTACAATCTTCTTTAAGAGTGTAAAGGTGCTGGCGTACGCCGATGATATTGATTATCATTGGCTTCATCATCCTCGTCATTAGTTCTGTTTTCTCCAGACTGGTAGTGAATGACGGGAAGACGAAATATCTCCTGTCATCAAACAAATAGTCGTCGCATTCGCGACTAGGCTCCCACGTTACTGTTCACAGTCATAACGTCGACGTCGTAGATAATTTCGTCTATCTGGGAACCAGTATTAACACAAACAATGTGCAGTTCCATTTTAAATATACTATTAAACTCTGTAGGAATATGTTGCAAGAGTATAAAAATTGACCCGCTTTAACACGCATACATCCTACTTCATTTCCTTGAAAGTAATCCCCTTCCGCTGCAATACACTTATGCCAACGCATTTTCCAGTCATCATAGCACTTGGAAAAATCCTCCGTCGTGATGGGCATCAGAGCCTTCTTCGATTCGGCTTTTATATCCTCAATTATGTCTAAACGGTGTCCTCGGAGTGGTCATGAGCCAGAAGTTACAGGCGAATGCGGTGATTGCGGGACGATATTAGTTGAAAATGTGGCGAAATGATCACGAATAACCAATGCAGTATGAGATGGTGCATTTTCGAATTTCTTTGTTCAATAAAATCAGACATAGTAAAATCGAAGAATACTTTTTTAGAGCCTCACAAAACGACGCGTATTTCAAATACAAATACTAAAACACGCGAAGTATAAATTAAAAATTCACTTTTCAAGATCACAGTAGTATTAAGAATTTATAAAAATGAAATATCTTTAGTACCAAAGACTATATAAAGAAAACAACTGAAATTTCAAAATAAACTTAGAATACTATTGTTTAAAATGTTTAACAGTGGTATCTTATTTGTAAATATAATATATGTATTGATTAATTACTCATCAAATATTTTCTGTATTTTCGGTTAAGATAATATCCAATGAATTAATACGGGACTCCACGCATAGAAATACATATATGTAAATATCTTTTTGTGAGATTCTTTGTAAAATGAGTCTGAAATGACTGTAAATTAATTTTTGATTTTTGGCTTAAATCTGCTAATTATTCATTAAATATGAAGAAAACGAATAAGTTTTAAAATTAAATGTAAATAAATAAAATTTATAAGCAAATCAATGCATACAATTGATATAATAATATTCAAAAGTATTGATAATTTTTTCTGAAAAATTTAAACATGGATTATTATTAAAATATTTGTATGGGTGATTAAAAATTAATATATCATGAGGAAACTTGGGACACATGTTCCTTGGCAAAAAAGTAAGGTCGATATCGTAGATGGTCATAATTGGCCACAATGTATCAGATTAAGGAAGGCATATTAAGGGAAAAATTATTTGCGGGCGATCTGAGGTCGGGAAAAGGAGGGGCGTGGCTAAATTACTGAATGGTTGATATCGATTTTTGATAAACTACGAGTCCTATAGAAAAATATTATATTACAAAGACTTTATTATTGAAAAGATCTTTAACTTCTGCATATACGCTTTTCTCACATAATCTCAAAATTTATGAAAATTGTGTGAAAAATTCACACAACCAAATTTTTGGGTTTTTTATTTTTATCTTCAATTATTATCAAGTCAATTCAAACAAAAATAGAATAGTTGATAAAAGTATTAAAATAGAGTATCAGCAACTTCAAACGAATTCGAATTATTCCTGAAAAGTTTACTTCTAATCCTTTGTAAGATGAAGTCATTGCTTTACAATACTCTCACGGTAGCACTTATGTTCGTTCAGAAAAATTTACGTTTTTGGTAAATAAAATATTTACATATCAGTTGGATAAAAAATGTCATTTGCTTCAAACAGCCGTTTCGATATGAAATATAAAGCCTTCGAAATAAATTAACTCATTCAATTTGTTAAAACGAAATCACATCAATTTTGTTTCTGCAACATGCCTGAATAGTTGTTTTTTTAATTTAAAACACATGTGGATAGTTATATTGATCCATCAATTTTTAATGTTTATGTATTCATTTTTGTTTTTTGTGAACTGTCTTAATTTTTAAATTGAATACAGCGTGCTAAATCTAAACAAAATCGGTTCAGGAGGCGAAGTTTAAAAATATGAATTGTCGGTAAAAGTTTCATTCGGATATATCAAAAATTGATGAACAAATTTGTATGATCCCTAAAAAACTTCGCCTTAAAAATCGCTGATTTGAAACCGTTTTTAAGTAATAGTAGTCCGAAGAAAATTTTGCGATTTTCCCGTTTTTTTGTCTCCCTGTAAATCAACCCGATTTAATGTATCATGTACTCGTATACATATAGTATATAGATATATATTACATTGTTTGAAACAATGAAACGTGAACGGCGGTTTCGATAAAGCTGATCAAGTTCATGTATACAGACTTTCAACTTTGCATGCACTCTACTCATTTCAAATGTTATAAACGTGAGAAATGTATGCACATTTATATTTATATGTGTAAGTGTGCGCCAAAAGTTAATAACAGGTTATTACAATTTTACATTATATAAATTTGTATATGTATATAAATATATGTATAGGTATGTGTTTACCTGTTTTTCTCGCTTTAACAGGAAAGTAAGAGATACACATACTGAAAAAAATTGGTGAAATTAACCCCTTTTATCTTTATAATACATTGATTACAATTATGGATATATTTTAAGCTTATTATATTTGAAAAATTATTCTTAAATATATATAAATTATTATATAGAAAAAATTGGTGATGATGTCACACATCATATTGGTTGGAAATAAATGAGTAACGAATTATATTAATTGTAAAAGTTCTCTTTTCCCAAACTATTTTCTTTACTGATTTACAAATTCAATTTTTTTGTACTTAATGTACCTCTTTTGATAGTCATACTACATAATATATTTATTGATAAACGAAATAAAATATAACAATAAACATAAGTGGGACGAATAGTAAATCTTAAATTATTTCGTAACTTTTTATAAAGGAAGGCAATACTGATTGATTTTCTCCGTTTTTTATCCTTGCAAATTGCGAGAGTTTAAAATTTTATGTTACACCTAAACTTCGTTCTCCCTTACTTCTCTAGGAAATATCAATAATATTTTCTAATCGAAATTAAAATTTATAAAAAATAAATAGTTAATTTTAGTTCGTGAACTACTGCTTTGCAGTAGGAGTTCCCACACCATGGCTCCGTTTAACTCCAAACAAGATCAAGTCGTTCCATTTGGGTCCGATATGTTACCATTGGGTTTTATCGATGTTCTTGCGTGTGGCTCGGGATTTAACCTTTTTGGTCACCCCTGCTATAGAGAATTGATGATAATGATTTTCTGCGAGCTTTGGTTCAAAATAAAAGAACACGAAATTTGCAAGCATGTTAAAATATAAATTCCAAAACAAAAATAAATGTTTGTATACTTGGGAAACTCTGTAAATACATGTTTTACTGGAACTCTAAATAAATGAAAATTATAACAAACTTGAAGGGTTAGGTTAAATAAAGGATACTTTTGCAATCATATATTTTACTCAAAATTCAGAATGTAGAAGATATATTATTAAACAGTATTTGAATATTTTTTTTAATTCCGAAAAATTAGTTATAAACGCGATAAACCTGCGAAGTACTGTATTGTCATGAGATATAAAAATAGCACCATTCAATAAGTTGGAGGTCCAAAGTAAAGTTATATAAAAATTATATTTTTCACAAAAAAAGGTAATGTGATCTTATTCTCATACATTTATGCGTTGTGTAACATTTATATTATGCGATTATATTATTTATTTATAAGCTCATTAAAATTCTGCTTCAAAGCCAACCCTTGTGAAGTGTACCAATTCCCTGGAGGGAGTTCATTGATCATCTTCGGACTAAAGAATTACATACAAAAGTTGATTATATGTCAAGCAACCAATTTTTCATAAACAGAAGCTTATAAAATCATGAACACTCAAAAAATGGTTTTGGAGAAAGTCGTCAAACTTGATTTAATTTTTACACAAAACTTCCGACAGAGTCAACAGCCACAGCAAAAATCGATGCAAAGCGTAAATTTAAGATACGAATTGTAAAGTTTAAAATTAATTTCTGTGTGTGTTCCTATATTTCCTAAATAAAACAAAAGAAATACACTTTTGGAGTAAACATGTATGTACATAAATAGGAGCATACATATGTACCTTTATGTATGGCCATATACACCTTACTTACCATAATAAAGTTTAATTTACCTAAAGGTGTAACTAGTCACGATATCTGATTCCTAAATTCTCCAAAACATATACTTAGAAGGAAGTAATTGGGCTTAATGGAATGCATATGTACAACACAAATTATTCCTGGAAATAACTCTGCCAAGGCACATGTGTTGTAAAATATAAGATGTCTTCTGTTCTCGTTCGTGACTAATTGTGCAGGTTCGCATATCGTATCATTTTGCAACTGTGTTGTTAGAGGCTTTTGTTTTGCTAATTTTGACTGAAAATGATAGAAAAATTTCCTTGTAAATCTATTTATATTTAAATCGAACTGGACGGCTACTTTATGCCTGCGTATTGTGGAGGAGTCTTTTATATTAACCTTGACCTTTTCACGTGGTTGTCACTGTGGTGCGTCAGTTGTAATATAATATGTTAGGTGAGCGATCAGCAGTATGAACCAAAACTAGTATTTGCGAAAAAATTGTCTACAAAAGATTTAGTATAAATATATTTTGGAACCGTTCTACTAAATAAAACCCGTTACTCTTAAAATAACTTTTTGATTTCAACTCACAGTATAAAGGATACGAAAATTGCAGAATAAACGATTATTCTGTATGTGATGCACCTTTTTTGAATTCCAATTCATAATCAGGACATCTCAAATACCCCCATAGACCTCTTAGCATATCAGCAGCAATTCAGATTTTATTCTCATTTGTTGAGTGGTATTATTACAGTTTTATATATTTCCAAACCGGTTGATGGGTTGATGACGTAGAAAGTCTTATTTTATGGTAAAATAAAATTCAATTCATATTACAGAAGTCACTTATGACAAAGTACTTTATTATATACATATGTTTAATATACATTCGAGTTGTATACACAAGGTATATTAACCTCAAAACAAAACTTCATATCAGCTTAAATGATCATTTCAGACAAAAAAAATATAACAAAGAAGTGTAAGCTAAAAACAAAAAACAAAAGGGGATGGCTAAGTTACACCCGAACCGAACATTTCCTGTTACTGTCTTTTGCCAGGATCAATGCTGGAGAAATCCCTTCAGGTGCATAATCTTCGTTAGTTATATATTATTAACAAAGAAATATTTTTCCCGAGTTTTAATAATATATCTCACAGATTGTCCGCTACTTTCGGTAAAAAGTTACCATACGCACTGCGATCCACATATGAGGGTATATGGGAGCTTGAACAGTTATGGATTTTGACATTTTTTAAAATCGAGATGGTACTCCTCAAAATCATTATTTGAATTAATTTTTATCCGAATATATTCATTGTTGCTTGATTTGTGTACTGGAAAGGGAAGGAAAAATATGGAGTTTAAAATTGTAGTATATGGGAAGTAGGCGTAGTTGTAGACGTATTTCCCCCATTTTCCCACGAGGGATTCCAAGATGAAATTATATACGAAAATTAAATATGACATAAATAAATCTGGACGATGCGGCGCCCATCGTCTTAATTTGACCTCGGCTCCCATAACGCCCTTTTATACCATCCTGCATATAAAATGTTATGCCCCTGGCACAATTGGTTGTTTATGGTTGGTTTATCTCGCTTTAAGTAACAGTGGTTAACAAAACTGTTATATAGGAGAAAGCAACGCAGGGTTGTAACCTCATTTCATCCATTTTCACACTGTTGGTAGAAGTTCTTATATTAATTGTTGTAAGCGAATTTAAGTAATGTAGTTTTAGTGGTTTTGAAGATATGTACACTTAATCTGTTAGAGTGCGGGCCATGCACATTTTTTCAAAATTTATGGCCGATAGGTCTCCCTTGTTATTGCAATCCTCTGTATAAAATTACAGGTTTATATCTTAATTTAGTGCTAAAATATGTCATACTTATAGGTTTTTCGATTCGTTTCGTTAGCATGGCAGTGGTTCGATTGCGCCAATTTACCAACTCGTTCTCACTTTTTTGCCACGAAATTCGTGTACCAAGTTCGATAAAGATATTTTAAGTTTTACTCAAGTTATCGCGTGCACGGGCGAACAGACGGGCAGAAAAATGGTTGCTACAATAATATTTCCAGCTATCTTTTTGATTACCAATCGCGGGCCACTGCATAATTGAGTTGAATTGAAATTACACTGAAAATATTATTAATCGATCAATTCTCAACTGATCATTATAAGATGTCATTCCGGGATGTATCTGGGCTGCTAGCGCGATTTCCAGGTTATTTGATGAAAACCGCTTGCCACCCATAAATTGTGTTGAATTCTGGAAATAAATAAAAATCACTGGGGTCCAAATCTGGTGAATTCGGTGGATGCTCCAACAATTCGAACATTAATTCATGGATTTTAACCAAAATGTTCTTGTGACACGGTGCATTGTTCTGTTGAAAAATGATTTTTTCCTCTGCAAACAGGGTCTTTTTTCACGAATTTTTTTCTTCAATTGGTCCAAAAAGTTGCAAAAACATTCAGAATTAATCGTTTCTTAGCCGAACAGGATCATGGTGATAGACCCAAGTCTGATCTATAGTGATGAATCGACACACAAATCCATTGTATCCTTTTTAAAACACTCCAAATGTTGCTGAAAAAGTCGCATTCGAATGTGTTTTTGTTCCATTTGTTGGCGAATGCAGCATCCATTGTGCACACAGCAAAATATGACTCACACTGCCTAATGAGATGTGTAGAGACTCTACTAAATCTCTCTCAGTTAATCGGCGATCTTCCAAAATCATATCCTGTATTTTAGCTATGATTTCTGGTTTTGATGCGCTTTTTGGACAACCTTCACGTGGATCGTCTTGTACGAACACGTTTAAATTCAGCAACCCATCTTTCTACTGTTCTAGTTGTTGGTGAATACATACACTTTTAACATTCATTCGTGAATTTATTTTTAGTGCTACACCTTCCAAAAATAAGAATTTTCAACTATATCGCATTTTTTCCATTGTAAAAGAATACTGTGAAACTAAATGGCATGTAAACAAAGAATTAATTGACAGATTGAAATGAAACTTGACATACGTCTGTGGTCAAATTGTAAGGTGAATTTTTTATTTATATTTCGAGTGTTTTTCAAATCGGTTTTCTGTACGTTGGTAGTACTGTAGTGACATCTATGCTAAATTTCACGTCAAAATATTCATTAGTATTTGAGATACGCGTCATTTTGTAAGGCTCCAAAAGTGTATACTTCGATTTTTACTATGCCTGTTATATAAGTATACAGAGGTAATCAAAAGTATTTACACAACGAACCTGTTTTGTATATTCAACGGAAATCGTGTTTTGTTGTTTTCGTTGTTGTTACTGTGCAAAAAAGTACTATGTTGTTGTTGATCTTGAAGTCAAATTGGTAATGATAACGGAACATATGACTAAAAACAGAGAAAGTGAGCTGAAGATTAACGGCAGTCGAAATTATTTAAGTACATTTTTATTGCGTCAAAAGTATTTACACAAAATTAAAACTTCTTTAAAGTTTCTTGTCATTACTATCAATAATTTTTATATTTTGTTGTTTAGCCTGACTAACTCTGACCTGGCTCTGCGGAGGCCCTGAAAGAACAGCTTGCTTTGTTTCATTTAAAAGTCTCGTAGGTAACCATCCTTTATGCCATGGAGCGTTGTCGTTCTGTAAAATCTAGTCGACAGTTGGAAAAAGCCGATTGCCCGATACAAAGGCACGGTTGAAATGCAGCTTCATCTGACTACAATACATTTCACCAAAACTATGTAGGCTTTCGGATGTACTCTAAAGCAAATGACAGTCGTCTTGATTTATTAATTTTTGAAATGTCGACCACTTTTCGTACAACGGTAGTATTTATATTAATTCATTTTAATCTCCGGCGAAGTGTAGCATCACTGTAGCAATTTACTAACTCCGAAGCTAAAATGCCACTTTTGAACTTGGTAATAACCTCCGAGCGAGTTTCAACCGACAATTTCTTTGTTTTCGGCATTTTATTTATAATTCCTTAAATTTTGCAGCACGTTTAGTTTATTACGAACTGTCTCGGCTGTCTCCGGATAGAAAAACCACTAACCAGATCGATCATGTTGTTACGGACGGAAGATACGTCTCCAGTATTTTAGACGTACGTGCGCTCCGAGGTCCTAACATCGACTCGGAGCACTATTTTGTTGCAACCAAGATCCGTACCCGCCTCTGTGCAGCAAACAACGCTCGCCAACAAACACAAAGAAGGTTCGACGTCAAGAAGCTGCAATCACAACAGACAGCCGAACGATTTTCTACTCGGCTTGCACTCCTACTCCCTGAGAGCACTCGTCAACAACTCGGTATAAGGGAACTTTCAAACTCCTTACGTACAGCTGCAACCGAAACCATTGGTTTTCGGAGAGTGCAAAAGAATAGCTGGTACGACGGTAAGTGCCGTGTCGCAGCGGAGAGAAAATAGACTGCTTATCTCGCAATGTTAGGATCGACCACAACACGTGCGAGGTGGGATAGATACTGAGAGTTGAAGAGGGAAGCGAGACGCATTTGCAGATAGAAAAAGAAAGAGGCCAAAAACGTGAGTATAAAGAGCTTGGCAAGCCGGCCGGCAGGGGTAATGCTCGAAAATTCTACGAAAAAATGCGGCAGCTAACAAAAGGTTTCAAGACCAGAGCATAATCTTGTAGAACTCATAGAGGTGATTTAGTGACTGATGCCCAGAGCATACTAAAATTATGGAAAGAACACTTCTCCAATCTGCTGAAAGGCAATGAAAGTATAACGCAATCGTCTAAAAAACAACAAAGCGGCGGGGGGCGATGGATTGCCGGCCGAGCTATTCAAACACGGAGACCTCACAATCTGCACCAACTACCGTAGGTAGACTTCGCGTATAAGGTTCTATCAAGCGTATTGTGTGAAAGATTAAATCCCACCGCCAACAAACTGATTCGACCTTATCAGGGTACCCCCGCAAAACTAATACGGCTGCGTAAACTGACGTTGAGCAACACCAAAAGTTCCGTCAGGATCGGGAAGGACCTCTCCGAGCCGTTCGATACCAAACGAGGTTTCAGACAAGGCCATTGTCTATCGTGCGGCTTCTTCAATCTGCTGCTGGAGAAAATAATTTGAGCTGCAGAACTTAATCGAGCAGGTACAATCTATTATAAGAGTGTACAGCTGGTAGCGTACGCCGATGATATTGATATCATCGCTCTCAACACCCACGGTATTAGTTCTGCTTTCTTCAGACTTAACAAAGAAGCAAAGCAAATGGATCTGGCAGTCAACGAGGGCTAGACGAAACATCTCCTGTCATCAAACAAAAAGTCGTCGCACACGCAACTTGGCTCTCACGTCCCTGTTGACAAAGAAAGATTTATGGTCCTTTGCGCGTTGGTCTCGGCGAATATCGCATTCGATGGAACGATGAGCTACTTATGTATATGAGATATATGACGACAATGACGCTGGTTAGGTCATGTTGTTCGAATGGACGAAGACACTCCAGCTCTGAAAGTATTCGATGCAGTACCCGCCGGGGGAAGTAGGGGGAGACGTCCACTCCGTTGGAAGTACCAGGTGGAGAAGGACCAGGCTTCGCTTGGAATATCCAATTGGCGCCACGTTGCGAAAAGAAGAATCGACTGACTGAAGAAGAATTTCTTGAAGATATCATGTCAAATGAAAAAGTTTTGCATACAATCTAATATGTCTATTGATAAACATTCTTTTGAGATCTGAGAACAAGAAATAGTCGCTTGGTTCCATATTTGAAGAATACGGTGGATGCGGAAGCAATTCGAACTCCATTTCATAAATCGGAGTGAAATGATTGAGTCATGCTTCATCGATGCTTTGGGCTTTATACGCTTGTATATCTCAAAACACTGCTCCGAATCACTTCATCGTCGTTGTTTTCGGTCAAAAGTAAGCTTGAGCGGCACACACTTTGCCAGAGCTGTCTCATACCCAAGTATTCGTGAATGATATGATGTACACGTACATATCTTAGAGTATATGCTATCTCAAACAACTTCACATAACGCCACTCCAAAATTGTTTTGTGGACTTTTTTGATGTTTTCGTCGGTAACAACATCTTTTCAACGTCCCCTGCGTTCTCCGTATCGGACGAGCACCTCCACGTTTAAACTTAGCCTACCAATTATTGATAGTTAATTTTTCTGGGGCAGTGTCCAAAAACTCATCATTTAACCATGTTTTTGTTTCAACTGTATTTCTCCGCTCAAAAAGCAATATTTTATCAACACCCGGTATTCCGTTTTATCCATTTTTTCACATTAACAAAAGCTGATTCACTCAAAATAACATACACATTTACAAACTAATGGTCTGACAGCTGTCTAATTTGAATGTGCTACTTTTAAAGGATACAAAGTAACTAATAACTATCACTAATTATGTGCTTTGATACAGTCAAAAGTTTCTAAAATTGAGATTTTAAATTAAAAGCATTTTTTGTGATTTGAGACGATTGTGCAATTCAGTAAGTGACAAACATGAGAATCTCTTAACAGGTCTAGTCAGCCCTTACATTTCTTTATTTAGATATGTATTTATATTTGATTGAAAATAAACAAGTCAATAACAATTATTAAATTTTCTATAACATAGTCAAAAAGCATAATTACCAATAAATTTATGTGATATATATTTATTTTTAACTTTGCTTAGAAAATATAAAAAGACGACAATCGATTAATATCTATGATGATCTCTAGAAGTGACTTGTCAGTAAATATTTATATACAAAATGGCAAACAAAAGTTCGTTTTAGTTTTGTTACCTGTTAACTACCAGGTGACAAATTTTACACAATAAATAAAAATGAAACTCGTATGGACTTAATTTTAATAGCGCCATTTATATTTCAGCCCGATTTCTGCCATTTTGAAATTTACAAAAAACATTAAAATTATAAATTAAAGTGAAATACAAAGAACGAAAATTAAAAATGTATTATTTCTTTATCTAAAATTTGCATATAGTTTGGTCCTTTTTAGTACCTGTAACACAACTCTAAAATATTTAATTTTCATCCTTATATCTTCCTCTTTATTGGCGTAGACACCGCTTACGCGGTTATAACCGGGTTAACAGCAGCATGCCAGTCGTTTCTTCTTTTCTCTATTTGGCGCCAATTCGAGATACCAAGTACAACAAGGAGGAAATAACAATTGTTTCTTGAAGGAAATTCAAAGTAATCATTAAATTTACCCTACAATTAGTTAAAATCATTATTATGAAATATAGTCCATTTTGAAATCTTGTATAAAACCTACCAATCTTCATCCACATTCCTTAAATTGCAATTATAATGTTTATATGAGTTTATTTTTGTGTTTATTTTCTCTTGCTCTTCTAATAGGGATCATTCACAATGCGTAATCAGCTGTCAAAATTACTTGACTATAACTCAAGAAATAAGGAATTTTTTTTGAGCAATTACTTAAGAGCTGGATACAGACCTTATATCTCATCCTTCTTTATGTTGGACTTTGGTCTTTGTTTGTAGAGAGAGGACTTTACTTTTAATTGCCTACTCAGTCCAAAGTAGCACCTGTTGGCAAGAAAGAATCTGCGTCAGATTTCAAGGCTGATATTGTGGTTGGAGTTGTTACTGGTTCTGAGATAAATGGAACTTTTTTGTGACTTCAAAGTTATGGCGGAAAACCTTGACGTGCGAGTCAAATCGAAATGCGATGTCCGTTTGTTTGATGACACGATATATTACGTCGTGCTCTCGCTCACAACCAGACCCATGCGTTTCTCTTCCTCATCCAGTCTGGAGAAGGCGCGGTTGTTGACATCAATGATATCAATATTAGCAGCATATGTCAGCTGTTGCTCACTATTGTAGAAGATGGTAAAATTTTCTTCAGAAGTAGGTTAAAGAAGTCACACGAAAGGGAATAGCCTTGTCTGAAACCTCGTTTGGTATCGAACGGCTCGGAGAGGTCCTTACCGTTACTAACGGAGCTTTTGTTGTGGCTCAACATCAAGAGATACCAAATTCAGACACCGCGGCATAAAGGCAGCTCTTTTTCGTGCTGTCAAAAGCAGTTTTGAAATCGACGAATAGGTGGCGTGTGTCGATCATCCTATCACGGGTCTTTTCCAAGACTTGGCGCATGGTAAAAATCTGGTATACAATTTCATTAATTCCAGGTATTAAGCCACATTGATAAAGTCCTATCAGTTTGTTGACGGTGGGCTTTAATATTTAACACACTATGATCGATAAGACCTTATATGCGATGTTTAGGAGGCTTATCCTTTTGTAGTTGGCGCAAATTGTGGAATCCTCTTGTTGTGGACTGGGCAGAGCACATTTAAGCTCCAATCATCAGGCATGCTTTCATATGACCATATATTTCACCGCCGTATTTGAGTAGCTGGATTGCTAATCCATCGGCCCTTGGCGTTCTGTTTTTTTTCAGGTGGGTAATTTTTATTTAAACTCCATCATAGTAGGGCAATGGAACATCTATTCCAACGTCATCGATTAGGGAATCGGGTTCGTCATTTCCAGATGTTACACTTTCACTGTCGTTCAGCAGGTTGGAGAAGTGTTCCCTCCATAACTTCGGTATGCTGTGAACATCAGTCACTAGATTACCACTTGCTTCGATATTGAAACCTTCCGTTAGTCGCCTCATCTACTCGAAGAATTTTCGAAAGGTTTCGCTTGCAGCTGTACGTAAGGAGCTGGAAATGCAGACCCGTAGTTCCCTTATATCGAGTTTCTCAAGAGTGCTCCCAGACAACAGGAGTGCATGTCGAGTAGAAAACCGTTTCGCTGTCGGTTCTGTGTTCGTTGACGGACGGGATTCGCCTGTACAGAGGCGGGCGAATATTTTCGCTACAATAAGATAGTGGTTCGAGTCGATTTTAAATCTTCGAAGCGCCCGCACATCATGGACACTGTAGACATCTTGTCCATCTATTACAACATGATCGATCTGGTTTCGAACTTTTCGATCCGGAAATAGCGAGGAAGCTTAATAAATTTTCTTACGATGGAATTTGTTTCTACAAACAACCATATTTCAGACCATTGCGAAGTCGAACAGCCTCGGAGTGGCTCCGCTGAAGCTTCCACTCATTTAGCCGTGACCCCAGGCTCCACACTAATTGGTTACCGCATCTTACACAAGGGTTATTCACGTTGCGCTGCATAAGTCTCTCTTTAGCATTCTTTAAGAAATTCACATGATCTTAATATGATATTATGGCGTAAAAGTTGTAAAAATGGAGAGTGGGAAAATAAAATATATTGCTTTAGGTTTGTATATTATTTGTTAACAAATCAAAATGTTTAATTATTTTATTTGGTTTGAATTAAAAACGTTGTATAGATAATTCGCGTAAAAGAAAGCCCAATATTATGATTTGTTTTTATGAAATAGTTAGAACCTATATTTGAAATGTAGTGGTAAATTACAGTATGACGTTAGAAAAATATTTCGTTAAATGAATATGGTGAAATATGGGTGATCCACTTCGAGGTTCTCTACTTTTTTAAGGAAAAACACAGAAATTTCAATTTTAATGGGGAATGTTTATTATCATTCGATAGAACATTCAATGACTTTTATCTTTTAAAGATTATACCTTTCAAATGTTGGCCGCTGCTACGGCTCAGATGGTCCATCTTTTGAGTCCAACTTTCATTAACTTTTTTTGACTCAAGTCTAACGGTGTGACAACACACCATTTTGGTGGCTAATCGACCGGCCCAATGCGTGAGCTATTCCTCTGTTTTTTTTTGTGCATTTTTACGCCCATATATATTGCATATTTATTTTTATTAGGGTTTGGGTACAATGGATATATTTATATGAGAGGGAACCACCAGTTTACAACATCCGACTTTTAAAGCGCATATAATTTGGCTAAGCCACTCTTGACTTGTATATTATGGAATTATGGAAAAGCAACAGATTATACAATAAATAAATTATAATTTATTATAAAGATCATTTCCCTGAATTTAGTACTGAAATACCTGTAAAACTTTTAATTTACCTCATTCGTTTAATGGATCAATTTATATCTTCACCCCCGTTACTGTCAAAACCAAGTTCATTGACTATATCTGAAAATGGTTTACGCTGCAGTTCAAGTTGTCAAGTCAAGTCAAAATTGATGAAAATTGTAGGCCGTGACCTAGGCTGAAAGTATTTGATAATAAATTTTAGTTTCAATAATTTAATAGAAAAGGATCCGTTATTAACACAAGATACTTTTTTTCACATTGCCATCGTTCAAAATTTGTTTTTAAATGTATTTTTATATATTTTTATTCAAAAGGATGGAGCAGGATTTGGAGGAACATTTACTAAAGAATTTGATGTGGGATAACGACGACAGTGAATTCAGAAATTTTTCACGCATTGATATAAATAACTTTGAAAAACTATTAAAATGGTAAATATTTATGATAATTGTGGTAAATATACGGCAACAAAATAATAAAAGCATATTAATTTCTATAATTAGGTTCAAGAGCGGCTGAAAAAAGTGAAAATAGTACTTAGGTACTGGAGACTTCTACAAATCCTTGGATTTTTTATTAAGAATTTCTAGAAATACAATAGGTGTATTCGTGCTCGAGGTCTTAAAAATAATTTATGTATAAGAGCCTTCAACCGGTTTATTTAAAGGTTAGATATATAGTATTTCTACAAAAATAATTAATTTTATTTTTTCAACATATATTTATCTAAACCTTTCGCTTCCTCTTTCTCGTTTTCAGATCTAAAAATCATATTTAGTTATATAATTGTCAACTTTTACCTTAATAGTCCCAAAAAATTTAAAATGTTAGTTTTTTTTATTCAGAATGATTTAGATTATGTGACCATATGTTTAAGCTCCTTAAGTGGTAGAAATAAAAGACATGTTTAAGGTTTACATTTCAGTTTTAAATAAACTGTTAATATATATTATACTTAAGCAAAGTCGATTAAAAATTATATTCACATACATACTTACATATATAAAAAGCTGTAAAAATTCAAAATTATATAAAATAAATATGTAGATATTACGTAAAGCTATATAAAATTAGAACACATTGTTTAAAAATTTATGACACTTATACATACTTCTGTGTTTCTGCTACTTAATTAAAGAGTATGTCTGGAAAGTAATAGAACTGAATTCCGCCGCGACTGTACTTCGGAGCGTGCGCGCACCGACTGGTTTGGCTGGCCAGTTGTCTCCGAGCACCTGGAGAGTCAGAGTAAACATTTTCGCACGACAGAGACGTCTGATATGATCAAACATGCTTACCCAGATGTTGCTTTAGCAAGAAGTGGTTTGTTTTGGTGCTGCCAGGCTTTTTTGGAGGGCCGGGAAGAGGTCGCTGATGAAGGCCGTGCTGGGAGATCTGCAACTTCGGCAAACACCGAAAATATGACTCGTCTGCGCAAAGTTTTGAACTCAGGCAACCAACTAAGTATCCGTTTAATTGCCCAGATGTTAGATTTATCAAAATCTGTGGTTCTTGACACGCACTTAAACATGCGCAAGGTGTGCGCAAAGATGATCTCAAAAGTGCTCACTGACGACCAGAAATTGCGGCAAGTGGAAGTGTGTCAAGAAAATGACACCGAATTTTTGAATAACGTAATCACAACTGAAGGGCCATTGGTTTTGAGTATCCTTGCCTGAATAGCGAAAGGCAAACATTTTGAGACGACAGAGGGTATCCAAGCAGCATGCACATCGGCTCTCAAGGCTAATCCGGAGAATGCCTTCAATGCTTGGAAATCTCGCTGTCAGCGCTGCATCGACGCAGAGGGAGCCTATTTTGAAAGTTTTTAAAGGATTGTAACGACTGGTTCAATACACTTTTTTAAATCGACTCAGTCTTATTACTTTCCGGACAAAACCTTTATTAAGACTGTGATAAGTTTTAAAGCAATCTCTTGTTCAATTGGGCGTGTATGAATGAACGTTGAACGCAAATCGAAACCTCGAATATCCTTAAAGTCTTTGATTTTACATCTCCGCTGGTCTTTTGTATGCTCTAGCTAATGTTGAAATCCATCAAAACGCAAAGAAACAAGTGGCGTTGCTTCATGATTTTGTCTAGGAGTCGTCGAATACCAACGATAAGGTGCTAATTAGTTCAGATAAAGAAAACTGAAATACCTCTCAGGAGACCGAAATTTGATGAAGGCGGTATTCCCGGAAGGCTACTCCCTAAGTGAATTTTAAAGGGTATGACAGGGCCAACAGGTTACACAAAAGGAAACGTTATGGTAAATAATCTTGTCATGTATTCTCGTTGATATTAAATGATTATATTATTCAAAATATAAAAAAAAGTGCACAAAAGGAGAAGCCCACCGAATTTTGGATTACAATTTTACAACTACACTGGCGGAAATACGTGCATTTATTGGCATTTTATATGAATTTGGAACCCATGAAGCACAAAATTTAAAACTAAGTCATTTTTGGTCAGAGAAGTGGGGTCCTTAATTTTTCAGAAAAATATGACCCAGGATAAATTTAAGCATATTCTACGATTTATTCGCTTTGACAAATGGAATTGAAAAGAAGTACAAGCATCCGAAAAAATAAATTTGCCTTGGCTTCGGAAATATGGGACAAGTTTATTGAAAACAGTCAAGCTACTTATCAACCAGGGCAAAACATAACAGTTAACGAAAAATTATTTCGAACAAAAGCTAGATGCGAGTACAAAATATGCCTAATAAAACGAATAAATTTGGCATCAAATTCTGATCTGCTTTTTGTTTTAAGAGCCTAACAATAAGTTATAAAATCTTAAATCTATTTAAAAACTAGACAAACTCAAGCAAGTGATTACGCTGTTTTGGTGATACGTTGCTCTTCACTACGCAGGCATATCTCTTCTTTTTAGACGTGTTTAATCGCAGGAATGTACCAAAGAATTAGCCAAAGGGTTTGGGTGATCTCGGAGTTTAGATATATATTTAATTGTACTGCCATCTACTTCTTTCTTTACCATAGGGATGCCAAGATTTTATGACCGCATTATATCAAAGCACTTTATTGTCTAGCTTGGCTCTTGGAGTTCTTATTTAAAAGCCAATTTAAATTTGCAGCTCTTATCGACATGCAAGTTATTTTACTCGCTATGTGTTTTCTCCTTGTACGTCTTCCATCTAGGTGAATCCCAAGATATATTACTTCATTCGCTTGTTGTACTAAAAATTAATTTTACGGCCGGGAACATTTTTGTTCTAAGCGAAAATGTAACATACTTACACTTTTATTCATTCACATTTATACACCAGTTGGCTAGCCATTCTTGGACAGACCTCAAGTGCTCCGCTAATATTTTTAATGCCATAATGTGGAATTTGTTACGGTTCACTATAGCTGTCGATCGCGATATCTCTTCGACAGCCTGTGACGAAATTATTGGCCAAAAAAATTACAGTAGTTGGAACTATTAGAGGAAATGAAAGAGAATTACCCAAAGCAACCAAGCAATCGAAGGACAAAATGCTTTCTTTTTGTCCTTACAATATATAAAAGCAAACCGAACCAAAGAGTGGTTATTCTAAGTTGTAGGCATAAATTTGTAAACATTTAAAAAAGTAATAGGAAATGTTATCAGATAATATTCAGTTTATACTAAAACGAATTTTGGAGTTGATATGACAGATCAAATCTCCAGGAAATATACTGTGAAATCCAGTTCTCGTAGATGGTCCCTCCAAATATTTTATAACGAAGTGCCTGGAATACTAATAGAAAAAGCTTTTCACTGATTACAGAACTAAAACAGAAGACAACAGGAAGACCCAAAAGTACATATCAACTACAACATCTTCAAATAAAACAGATTCGACAAAACGAAAAATTTGTCAAATACGACTTTGCCAATTGTCAAAAATGTAAAAAGTATGTTTGCGGAAGATTTACATTCAAAAAGCTTAGCACTTTCATTTGGTTGAAATATCCAGATATGGTATATACAATTTTTTTCGAACTGAAATACATTTATTTATTGTTTATATTTATTAATAACTTGTTATAGGACTGTAAGTGATATAAAAAATATAAAAAAATACTGAAAAAAATTGCTTCATGCATTAGTTATTATTTCACAATGCAGTCATTTTGACTGCTTTCAGGCAATATAGATAAAGGGTGGGCCATAAAAAATTTTAAATTTTAAAAGTCAATAAAAAACGGCTTTATATTTTTCAAAGCTCTAACATTTATTTAAAAGGTTGTTTTATGAAATTTATTTGCGGAAAACAATTTCGGACAAATGACCACCACGGCTGAGTTTACAGTAGTTTATCCGATCCATCCAATTTTAGAGTACTTTCTCGATGGTTTCAAGCCTTATGGCAGCCACAGCAGCTTGAATCTCGTACTTTAGAGCCCACAGAAAATAGTCCAACGGAGTTAAACCGCAGCTTCTGGGAGGCCAATTCACATCACCTCTTTTGCTGATTATGCGATTTTCGAAGATAGGGCGTAAAAGATTGAGTGTAGCGTTTGCTGTATAACACGTAGCATCGTCCTGTGCCCCAAATGCGACAATTCTGCTTGTTAACGTAACCATCGAGGTGGAAATGAGCCTCGTCCGAAAATATGATTTTTCGGTAAAATTGACCATCCTCGGTTTTTTTTTTTCAATATTTCCCAGTTTTATTCTAGTGAATAGCGACCCATTTCATAAATTTTAGACTTTTTAATGAATATCTGTCACTTTCCGAATGGTATTTGACGTTTCCAATGTCGAAATATAGATAATTCAAATTTAAAACGTTAGATAGCCCACCCGTTATATTCTAAGCTCCCGTCCAATACTAGAGTTAATCTCGTCACCGAAGTGATATGCATATGATCTACTTGAAATATCCCTGTGCGCTTCTGATTTAGCGCCATATCTTTGTCAAATTTTGCTTTACCATAAAAATTTTACACAACAAACTATCAAAGTGAAAAAAATTAACAAGCAAATAATGTTAAAATACACTAGTAAGGAAGGACTGGGAAATACCCTAAGGTGTAAAGGATCGGAATCCAAGCAATTATATGTATATGCAGTTGAACTTCCCTAATTCTAATCACCAGAATCCACAAAAACACTTTGAAATAGAGAGAAATTTCTATAAAATTTGGCTTTTAATGCCGGTTTAAGAGTTGAAATTATGAAAATTTAACTATATATATATATAATATATAACACATATATATACAGAGCAAATTATTCAACGAAAGGTATAAATAATAAAATGTTCCCTCAGGTTCATTACAATCATCAATCACATGGAGTAAAGCCACCCGTATATTATGTGTTTGTCATAAGGGCACCACGTCAAGTTTCCCCCTATTTTTATCTATTTTTTGCATAAATATATACTGTTATCAGTAAAACCCACTCTTTCATTTTCATAGAGATAACTCACACGTATTCGAAATAAAGTCACCTGGAAATTTGAAAATCGTTGTGATAGGTATACGGGAGGTAAGAGAAGTGTCATCACGACTCAACCGATTTTGACCCACAGACATATATACCATTGCTAGGAAGAGATTAATCCTGAATTTCAAGTATTATATCTAACACATTGACCGATATTTGAGGTAAAATGACAAATATAGGTACTGGGGTCCAAATATTCGGTAACCAGAGGCTTGAGCCGTTTTATTTGGATTTGCACAATTTTTAGTCATATGGTGGAATACTTTAAAGGTTTTATTCGTATAAAGTTATTTCTGTTACATTAATTTCTTCTTGAATTGTTTACCAGAGGTGAAAAAAAAACATAAATCAAATTTAAAAATGAGTTATATGCGTAGTAAGTGTTGCTGCAGTCCGATTTCGCCCAATTTCGCACTGAGAAATAACAATGTTATGCACCGAATATAATTGTATTCGTCCATTTTCCCATTTTTACACCGGCTTCTTTAAAGCCGGTATAAGCAGGGGGTAAACTAGAATGACTCTGACGAGTTCGTTAATTGATTTATTGTGCTTTACCAGGACCGTTATATGGAGAGGGGACTGAGTTATCATTCGCTTTTATCCATTTTGACACCGTTGGGAAAAGTTCATGTGAAAATTGTCCTGGACGAGTTTGGTTATTGTCTCTGTAGTGGTCTTCAGAATGTGTAAATTACACGGGTGCTCCATGCTACAGTAATTCCCAGTTCCAAATAAAAATTTTTATATTAATTTTTGGCTTAGTTATGAGTAGCAAGTCAATATATCTTAATTTTTCCTCAAGTTACAGCTTGCACGGGTGGACGGACAGACCAACAGTCAATCGGATTTCAACTTTTCTCGTCATCCTGATCATTTATATATATTTAACCCTTTATCCATCTCGTTTAGTTTAAGTTGATACGTACAAACGTTAGGTGAATAAAACTAATATATTCTGTAGCAACATTTTGCAAGACTATTAAAAGCAGTATTGAGTAAATAGGTGAGATGTAAGACAAGTTTTCAGGTCTTTGACCCCTAACCAACACACATATATATACTAGGCATATTTCGTATTTGATTTGATTGAAACCTGGGGTGGTGGCGAAGGTATTTTACTACCTTAGTACGAAGGCCAGGTTGACAGGTCTGCCTCTTTGCGCACGTCGGCTCTTAAGGTACTCACTACTAAGACAACCTTGGAGCCATGAAAGGCGACAATCTTTCCGAGATGTGGATAACGGCTCTGAGTAGGAACCCTTGAAGCATGGAAGAAAATAACACAATAAAAGAACGTGTGTGGAAATAGTCGTCGAAAAAAACAGTCATTGCATAGGAAGACGGGTTACATGTTTGTAGTTGACAGGAACCTGCCAAAAGAGAATGAAAGTAGAGAAATCTCTATTAAGACCTTGGTGGTTCTGATGCCTCGAAAACACCATCGCTTAGTAACTGAAATCTAGGAGCGGTACGCTGGGGAGAATGCTGGACGGGAATTTGAGTGAGACAATCTGCTTTAAAGTCAAAGATCGCAAGAGGAAGAAGCCTCCCTAAACAAGAGGCTCCATTGAACTTGGGGTTCTGACCGTAACAGGGAGGAAGGAGCCATCTCCCATGTTGGGTGGAATTATTGGCTATACCCACAGTCTTCATTAAGGTGATCAAGGGCCACACCCTAGGTGCTAAAGTGACACCACATCCTGCATAAGCCGATAAGGTGTGCCGTAGAAATTTGGACAGGAGCTAAACTAGAGACAGTAGTTAAGGTGGATCTACCACTACGCCTTCAAGCTTGAGTCTGGCTCGTAGCAGAACTCTTCACCGCTGAAGAAATTACGGAGATGTTCCGGTACTGTAATCGCCTTTTTCGCACAACTGGAGAGGGACTACCAAGGTGGAAATAAGCTATGATTTCGAGAAAGTCCTCCGAACGGACATGGAAATCGACCTTGTCTAATCGGACGTGGTACCGGTATAACGAAAGCCCTTCAGATTAATCTACATCACGTAGGAGCGGCCTCCGCCAACGGACGTTTAGGTACTGAAGCAGCTTATAGGTCTAACTTATGTAAAAGCGGGGAGGGAGGAAGTCTTTGACCTTACCCTGGGCTTGAAAGAACATTTACTTTTTGAATCTAGCGCCATCTATATGTCGACTGGTGCGTTAGAACCTGCTTGTCCAGTGAGAATTTCATGAGATTTCATAGAATGGAAGTGAAGTTATTGCGTTTTAGTTGTCAGTATGTTTGTGTTATCGGTGCGAAAATGTGCTTCGAACATTGGTAAAACTTTTAAAGAAAGTGTTTTAAAATTGGTAAAACTTTTAAAAAAACGCTTAAATTGATGAAATAAGTTTGTGGCGATGATTACCTATCCAGTAGCAGAGTGCACTAGTGGTTTTAACGTTTTCAAAGTGGTCGTGAGGACATAAATTACGATCAATATATGGGCCTGTGCATGAATTCATCGAAAAATCAGCCGAAATCATCATAAGAATTCATGGAAATGGAATTGAACATCTCCAAAACATCGAGTTATCGCGTTTTGACCGAACATTTGAGCTTACGAAGGGTGTGTGCACGGTTTGTTCCGCACAAATTGACTGACGACCAAAAATTGCTCAGAATTCAACATTCAAAAGACCACTATTTGACCAAAAATTACATTACAACCGTTAACCACTCCTCGTATTCACCTGATATAGCACCGTGCGACTCCTTCCTTTTCAGAAAAATGCAATTGCCCATGAAAGGAAAGCGTTACGCAGACGTAGAGGTCATTCAAAAGGCTTGCACCGGCATACTGGCCAACGAGCTAAAACACTCGTTCGACATGCTTTTGGATAGTGCAAAAAGCTGTATTGAAGCAAAAGGAGACTATTTTGAATAAAATAAATTGATTTTGCCGAAAAATCCTTTTGTTCTGTTTTTTTTTTTAAGTCCTGCTTAAGTTGGAAGGCCCCTTGTAGTACAGCGGTGAATTAGAATGGAATTTGTCTATACTTTGGTCTAAACCTCATATCCCTAATATAATGAATTTCAATCCTCTGGTTTTTCGTGGACGTTTTTCAAATTAACTCAATATGTTAAATTTTGCCACCTCTGTCGAGTTAATATTGCATATCACACATATCTCATTTAAAGAGGTTTTTATTGCAATTATAGCTGATGCGAATTAAAATATAGCAATAAAACTAAATATAAGGTTATGGCCTTTCGTATAAGTCAAGAAGTAAAAAATTTGATTGAAATTTATTCACAATTTCATCGAATATTGAATGTTTAAAAGAAATATGTTGACCTCAAGGAATTTCGTTGGCTTTAATTCCTGCGAGTGTCAAGAGCATAAAATGTTCGGTAACTTCAGAACGCAGATTTTCTTCGTCACTGCGCATCGACTACCCGTTTAATTCGATTGAAAACATGATGAAATGTCATAAATATTTTGGAAGCGTTACAGAACATTATACTTTATTTTCATCCATTGCATTTCACGTTTTCGAAGTCATCCATATTCAATAGATACAACATTTTTCAGATATTCTGCATTCACTTTATTAAATTTATATACCTTACTAACTCCTTTAGTATTGTGCCCATCATAATTAAATTTATTTTATTTTAGTCAAATGAAATAATGAAAACTGCAATGAATTTTATTATTTTAATTGACAATATTCAATATTCGAAACAAAATTTACTTTTTAAATGCAAGTAATGTAAATGCGGTCATTGCATTTAAGTTAAACACTTCAATTTAATCATTTTTAAAATTACTATACGAGTATTATCGCACGTTGCATTTATGCGTTTCTTTTAACATATATAATATATGTACAATATCTCATATACATTTACAAAGTTTATCGAATGATTAATATTCAAGTAAAATGAAACAAGCAAGGAAGGAATAAGTTCGGATGCAACCGAATATTTTATATTTAGAGAAATTCCTTATGGTGTATTTATTAGAAAAACGAAAATCGGTATATATATAGTATATGGGAGTTGGTAGTATCGACATGATTTTATCTATTAACTGTTATCATACCATATACTAAAAAATGTTCACTGGGTTTCATTAAGGGACCTCAAACACAATCATCATATGGGGTAAAGTCAGCCGGATGTTCGAAAATCCTGATATTAGTCATATGGGGGCTAGATCAAGTTTTACTCTTATCCATTTCAGGCACAAATATGCACTGCTATGAGAAATTTTCATTAAGACAACTCGAATATTGGCTGATGTATGCAGTGTAAAATTCTTTATCTTCATATTCAGTAAATAGGGACTCAGGGAAGTACTGATGCGATCATTTTTGATACACAGAGTTACTATCGTTAGGAAAGGATTATCTCTAAATTTCAATTGTATATCCCATACATTGGCCGATATTTTCGGACAAAAGTTATGTATAATATACTGGGGTCCATATATTCGGTACACTGGGGCTTGAATAGTTTTGGTTGGATTTAGGAAACTTTTACTGCAAAGTTATATTAATTTCTTCTTGATTGGTGTACTGGAACGTGAAAGAATCAAATGGAATAAAATACTGTGTTATTTTGGGAAGTAGGCGTGGTTGTAGTGCTATTTCACCTATTTTCATAATGTGACGTAATAATATCAGGGTAATGTAAATTACCAAATTGGGAAGTTGTTGAATCGGGTTAATAGGGTCCCGAGATATGTGATTACACTAAAAAGTGTATAGTGCGGCTCCCATAAAGCTCAGTTATGGCTCTTTATAGTTTGCCTGTTTATTGTGTTTTGTGAGCGTGGCAGTGGTCCGATTTCATCAAGATATCTAAATTTTTGCTCAAGTCACAGTTTGCACGGACGGTCGGACAGACAGATAGTCACTCAGATTTCAAATCGTCACGTCATCCTGATCATTTATAATGTATATATAACTCTATATCTATCTCGATTAGTTTTAGGTGATAAGTACAACCGTTAGGTGAATAAAACTATTACATATACATACTCTCTAGAAACATGTTGCAAGAGTATAAAAAGTAATAATGTGTTTTTTCAAAAAAAATTTTGAATTTTTTTTTCAACTCTTACCCCCTCAAATGTTAGTGATTGACAAACAAAAAATCCTCCCTCAAGACAGCCGCTGTAGCTTAACTCTAAGGGGATATTTTTTTTTTTTTAGGTTCCCATACATTTAACATAGGAATTCTCGTTTTTTCATTCGAACGGAAATTTCAACAACTAATTTTCGTTTCTCAAAATAACCATCCGTATTGAGAAACTTCACTTTTCAAACTTTAAAATTTTCTGCAAAGTTTGACAAAGTTTGATTATCTCAATTAGGCGATTAAACATAGTAGGGCAATTCAGAATATGGTACAAATGGTCTTGCATCTTTGCAATTGCTAATTAACGAGCATATTTTTGCTTTTACATTAACAAAATGTATAGCGATGCACCTGCTACACCCTTGCAAATAAGCAACACTAAAACGCCATTGTATTATTTGCAACACTGGTTTGCAAATTATCAGCTGCTGTCAAAAATAAAAACATTGTAAGCAAAGAGAAGAAATAGAGAAACTTTTGTAAATTTTGTAAATTAAAATCAAGAAATTTGAAATTTATTGCTACGTGCTATGTGCCGCATTAAAATATTTCCTAGCTTCATCAAATAAAGCGTCAGTTAATTTTTCCCTAAAACTGTTTTTCGGCATATTTTCCAATTTGTGCGAAAATTTTGTTTACAAACAATGTTTTTCTTCACCGATCAGCTGTGAATTAATGGTCTTTGCAAGGGTTGCATACAAACCACAAAAAAGACGTTCATTGCATAATTTTGCAAACTCAGATGCACACGATTGTAAGGGTGGCAACCCTCTCCTCGACTGTCAAAGTAGTTGATTGCAACACAGCGACACGAGTAGATATCCACGCGCACGAGTTCGACATAACTCTAACTTAATATTCATATATCTTTCAATTTCATTATTAACTTTTCCATTAAATAAATAATTTGTTAAATAAGTGTTATCAATTCATTTTCGGGGAGCAAAGTACCATCCTAGCCTGTCGGAGCCTTACAGGTCAGAAGTGGCATGAGTCTGCGCATAAGACTGTGAAATTTCGCGAGCAACGGTTTGTTGAGACTCCGCTGGGCAAGCGCCGGTGCTCCGCTGGCATCCAGAGTATTTTGTTGAACGTTGAATTCGAAAACATTGGGCAGAACGTTAATTGTCCATTAGCGAAAAAGGGATAATCGAGTTATATCCCTGAACGGTAGCGAAAACATGTAAGAGTAAGTGTAACGACAACGTGCGACTTTAATGAACAAAACAAAACGACCTAATTCTAATTAGATTTCTGTGCAAAACACACACAATCGAACAAGCGTAAATAATCAAAATGGCGGTAGTGAAAATCAGTAGTCGGAAATTATCTGAAATAAAAGAATTACTTAGCGAAAGAAGTTTAGAAACGGAAAGGAATAAAAATGAACTAATTTTGCGACTAAGTCAAGCGGTTGGTGCGGACGTGATAGAATTTACACAAACGATTGTGCAAGATCAACTAAATGAGTTGCGCGAAATGTTTACCTCGGTGCTGCAGTTGATGCAGTCTAATTCGAATACGACACCGAGTGATAACGTGAGTAATTTAAATTCGTTTGCGGAACAAGCACGTTTAGAATCACCTAGTACAAGGGTGACTAAAATGAATTATTCTGTAAAAGAAATTGCAGAAACGATACCAGACTTCGATCCAACATCCGAATCGTCAATCACGGTTGAGCAGTTTGTAGACAGAGTTAATGGTGCTATGAGTGCCTATAAGTGGGAAGAAAAGTGTTTGTTGTTGGCTGTTTATAGTCGACTCAAAGGCGCCGCGAAAATTTGGCTCAATTCGACAGACAAATTGTATTCCAATTGGAACGAACTTTCAAAGAAGTTGTGCGAAGAATTCAGCTGCATACCAGATGAAGCTGACATACACTACAAAATGAGTCAGGCAGTGCGTACGCCAAATGAAAACTTATTAGAATATTGCTTTCGCGTGAGTGCATTAGGGAAACGATTTACATTGAGTGAGTCTGCAATTGTGAAATATGCAAGAGATGGGTTAAAACATCGTGAACTACAAACGGCTATGGCAACTACTCGTTTTAAAACAATGCGTGAATTTCGTCAAGCAATAACGGATTATAGCAAAAACATTCCAACGCGTTCGGGTAAATATGAGAAACACATTGAAAGAGAGAAAAACGTAAGTGTTAGCGATATAAATAAACAAGTAATTTGTTATAATTGCCAAGAAAAAGGACATTTTTCGAGTAAATGTCCTAAACCACAACGCAGGCGAAGATGCAATGATTGCGATAAAGTGCATCCTAAAAGTGAACCGGAGAATTGCGGGAAAAAGAAAACCGTAGTAAGAAAAACGAACACAGCGCAAGAAACAATAAACGGTCAACAATTAATGGCATTTATTGATACGGGCAGTGAGTGCTGCATGGTCAGAGCTACGGTAGCAAATAACTTAAAATGTGAAAAAGGAAAATGCGCATTAAAAATAAGTGGGTTTTGCGGTGGTTATATATACGCCCACGCGGAAATTCGTGTACAAATACAAATTGAAAACCTAAAGCGGGACGTTATATTATATGTCTAGATGATCAACTCTTAACAGCAGATCTACTGCTGGGCCAAGACCTTTTTAGTGATATGCGGCTGTTATTGTAGATGGTCGTATAACTTTTGCAAGCGATAATAAATTTACTATCGATGATATAAAGGGCGGTATAAGCGAGTTAAGTGCTAAAAATGATTTAGTTGAACTGTTGAATAGTTACGGTGATGTTTTTGCAACAAACATGCATGAAATAGGTAAAACCGATTTAGTGGAGATGTCCATAGATCTTGATACTGACGTTCCTATCGCGCAGAAACCATTTCGGGTTCCTGAACCTAAAAAGAAAATCGTCGCGGAAATGATTAAGGAACTATTAGCGTGTAATATTATTACAAAATCAAATTCTGAATATGCGAGTCCAATGATTCTAGTTAAAAAGAAAAACGATAGTGAGCGTTTATGCGTTGATTTCAGACGATTGAATCTACATATGCGTAAAGAAGTTTTTCCAATGCCAAACATTGAGGAACAGTTGCAAATCGCAAAACAATACGTGTATTTTACTGTGCTCGACTTAAATAGTGGGTATTACCAAATACCGATTGCGAAAAATAGTCAAAAATATACTGCTTTCGTAACAACGGAAGGGTTGCTCGAATTTAAACGAATGCCCTTTGGACTTAAAAATGCGCCAGTCGTATTTTCGCGATTAATTGCCAAAATTAAAGAGCGTGTTAAGAGTAACGATATGATGAACTATATGGACGATATAATAATCGGAAGTCAAACGGTAAATGAAATGTATGAAAAATTACATCGAGTGTTGAGTGCTCTTCGCGACGCAAACGTAACGTTAAATATACAAAAATGCGAGTTTTTGGAAAACAGTATACAATTTCTGGGTCATGAGTTGACACCTGACGGTATTGCGCCAGGACTAGTTAAAACCCTTTCGATACGAGATTACAAAACGCCAACAAGTGTAGTCGAAGTTCGACAGTTTCTCGGTCTGAGCGGGTACTTTCGTAAATTTGTGCCAGCCTATGCGTTGATAGCCGCCCCGCTAAATCGCTTACTTCATAAAAACGAACCATTCATATGGGCAGAAGATCAAGAAAGTGCGTTTAATAAACTGAAAACAATTTTAGCGTCTCGACCAGTGATGACTGTATTCCGGGTTGATGCACAACATCAAGTACATACTGACGCGAGTTCGATCGGTCTGGCCGGCGTTCTATTGCAAAAAGAAAACGAAGGCTGGAAACCAGTCATATACTATAGTCGCGCGACTACGGACGCGGAAAAAACATTATCATAGCTACGAGCTGGAAACGCTCGCGGTTGTCGAATCCATCGAAAGATTTAGATACTATATTTACGGTAAAAAAATAAAATTGATTACTGGCTGTAACGCTATCAAAACAACAATGAAGAAACGTGAGCTAGTGCCGCGAATTGCTAGGTGGTGGTTGCGTATTCAGGACTATGATCTTGAAATTGACCATCGTAGTGGGCAGCGAATGGCGCATGTAGATGCATTAAGTCGTTTTCCTGTTGAAGCATCACACGAAATTGAAACAGCATCGCTACGAACCGACAAGGTACAGATTTCTGAAGAAGATTGGCTGTTTGGCATGCAGTTGCAGGATGAACACACCAGAGAAATAGTCGACAAAATACGGCGAGGCGATAAAGCTACAATGAAAGATTTTACCCTCAAAAACGGTAGGTTGTTCAAAGTAGTTAATGGAAGACACGCCTGGGTAGTTCCAAAAGCTTTACGCTGGCAAGTTGTGCACAATGCGCATGACAAAGCTGGACATCTCGGTTTAGATAAAACGGTCCAGCGTATAGGTGAGCATATGTGGTTTGCTCGTATGCGAAATTTCGTAAAGTTATGTATTAAATCATGTATCGAGTGTGCTTACAACAAAACTCCTGGTGGCAAGAAAGAAGGCGAGCTTCACGTTGGCGATGTAGAACCTATTCCATTTAGAACCGTACATGTGGATCACCTTGGTCCATTTCCGAAGAGCGCAAAACGCATCGAGCACATACTTGTTATAATCGATGCATTTACACGCTTTGTTGTCATAAGGGCGGTTAAAAGTACAGCGACAAAACACGTTATCGACGTATTCAACGAAGTTAGCAGCTTCTTGGGTATGCCCGAACTTATCACATCTGATCGTGGGACGGCGTATACCTCCAAAGACTTTGAGCGGTTTTGTAAGGAGAACAACATTAACCACTTCTCTAATGCTGTGAGAACACCTCGAGCTAATGGAATGGTCGAGCGTTGTAATCGAACCATTCTATCAATGCTCTTACCATCAGTAAACAACGATAAACGCTGGGATGAATCGCTTCGAACCATCCAGTGGTCAATCAACAGTATGAGAAATAAGACAACGTCGCGAACACCTCAAGAGTTACTCTTCGGTTTTCAACCACGCGATATACTCCAAAATAAGATCGTCCTTGTAATGCAACACGACGATACCTCATACGATAATTTAGACGAACTCCGAGCGGCAGCAGCAGAACGTATAAAAGAAGAACGCTTCAAAGCTAAACAACGATTCGATAAAAAGCACGCATCACCAACCAAATATAGCATCAACGATTTGGTTGTCGTCGAACACGAGGCGCCAAGTACAGGTTCGTCACGCAAATTGGAACCACGGAACAAAGGCCCATTTGAAGTTACCCAAGTACTAAACCATGATCGTTACGTGGTGCAGGATATTCCTGGGTCCCAACGAACGCAACGCCAATACTCCTCCGTATACGCTAGCGATAAAATGAAACCATGGTGCTCGTTACCACAAATGTATGATGACGACGAAACCAGCGATGTTGAAATTAGTGAAGATCCATCGGCAGCGGAGCGAGGTCGCTCCGAAGTTTCAGGAAAGGCCGAACTGTAAGGGTGGCAACCCTCTCCTCGACTGTCAAAATAGTTGATTGCAACACAGCGACACGAGTAGATATCCACGCGCACGAGTTCGACATAACTCAAACTTATTATTCATATATCTTTCAATTTCATTATTAACTTCTCCATTAAATAAATAATTTGTTAAATAAGTGTTATCAATTCATTTTCGGGGAGCAAAGTACCATCCTAGCCTGTCGGAGCCTTACACGATTCTGAATTGCCCTAGTGTTTTGAAATTTGGAATTTTGGTTTCTGAGAATAACAATTTTGTCGCGGGAATTTTTAAAGTTTGAAAAGACAACTTTATGAATTTTTGATGGTTATTTTTGAGAAACGAAAATTAGTTGGTGAAATTTTAGTTAGTATGAAAAAACGGAAATTTCTATATTAAATGTATGGGAACCTAAAAAAAAAAATAGCGACCCCTTAGAGTTAAGCTACAGCGCCTGTCTTGAGGGAAGATTTTTTGTTTGTCAATCACTAACATTTGAGGAAGTAAGAGTTGAAAAAAAAATTAAACATTTTTTTCGAAGCACCCTAAAGTATACAATGATATTTTCGATCACAAGAAAAATTAACGTAGGTCGAGCAACGAGAGTTAAAGACTTGGTAAGCACTGATCAATATGCTTATTAAGTTGATATAGAAAAATTAGTTCAGCTATCTACTGTGTAGGATCAGGAAGAGTTTTTTCCACCGCGTTAGTTCAACGAAACAACAATGAGTAAACTGAGAAATTGGGCTGTGTAAATAAATTGAAAGAAGAATGAGAAAATGAAAACGTGTCGCTTTGGTGGTCAGCAGTAGACTATATTATTTAATGTTAAAAAAATGTAATTAGGTACAATGATTAGACTTATGCTAATATTTTCGATGGATGTCCATATGCTCGCACATGCGAAAGAATCACACAAAATGAGTGACAAAAACTCTAGCTGTTATGTTGATGCGAACATATGTAGACATGCACGTACAATTTATAATACCTTAGTTTGTTAGTACAATTGGGTCTGTGCTCTTACATATGAGTAACTAAACTTAAAATAACTTAATAACTAATAGGGTGTAACGTTAGGTGACCCAACATCCCGGCCCCGATGAAAGGGCTTTCAAACAGATAAAACTGCAATTTTGTGGATTGGGTGACGAATTATACCTTTTGAAGTTCGCACATCAACCAATCTGACTCGTGCATCCTTTCCTGGGATAGCATCTCAGTGTTCCACTTTGTTCTCACTTGCAGATCGCTTATATAGTCGTGTGACCAACGTTTCCAAAATTTTTTGTTTGACGGCAGTTATTTGATTCCATCTGTTGACTTGATTGACGTTGTCAGCTACTGCTCGCTCCGGAAGACACTTTAACGCACTACCAGTTAAAAAGTGATAAAGGCCGAGAATTTAGAACTGCTTCTATTTCTTCCAAGGCTGTACTGAGCTCCTCGTATGTTAATTTGGTATTCATAACGCTACGATTTAAATGCCACCAAAATGAGGGGCCCTAGGAAGGATAAAATGAAAATCGATAAATTGATTAGCGCCATAAGTTGTGATGACATCTTTGGTTTCTTTCTTGAAAAGAAAGGCTTTTAGTTCTGGACGAGAGAATGGACGTGTTGGTGTTAACCGCTCAACAGGAAGATTACCCATCATAAGTTGAAGCAATTTCGGTTTGTAACGCACACAATGAATACATGATCGGACAATGCGTCTAGTGAGATCACGAGCACTGACGATCCGGAATTGTAAACGAATTAAAGCCACCAGCGCTTTAGGTCCGGCATGGTAGTTTTTAATATGTACTTTTTCCATGTCTGAAGTATAATTTTATCGGTAACGATAACTTATGCTAATAGTCCCAGAGGGTAAAAGAGCGATGAGGCGATGGATAGTATTGTCCTTTTAGTAATGGTTCCATTTATTGGTAGCTTTGGTAGAAATGAAAACAAAAAATGATTACCTCATGTTTTATCCTTGATAACTCCGCAAGTGAGTCAGTTCAGTAGAATGATGACTTGACGACATCTGACCCAACGACAAATTGCGACACATACTGATTCGCGAGGTAGTGTAGACTACGCACAGCAAGATAGGGCGCAGCTCATATTTCGTAGGTGACAGATTTGAGCTGAAATGTCTGAATATTCTTATGAGTCGAACTCCTCCACAAAATGTATTGAAACCTCTAATGTTCTTCATTGATTAGTATCTGCCTATACATTTTAACGATGTCTGCAGTAAGAGCGAAGCGATGTAAACGAAAACGAAGCAAGATAATTACAAGTTCTCTTTGAATTGTAGGTCCAACCATTTGTCGTAGTTGTTCGACAAGATGCATCAAAAACAACTCTCAATTTTGTTGTAGGGCTATTTGGTTTCAAAACGCAGTGATGATGGGATGGGATATAGTAGTGAGGTTCCTCCAATTTTGGATTGGGCAGTGCTTCCCTGTGGCCTAAACTCTCATATTCATTCATGAAGGCTACGAATTCTTTCTTGAGCATGTTACAATCAGCGTTTTAGTGCATTAAATCGTCGCAAAGCTGTATTATAAGATTCACTCAAGCAAGAAGGGTCATCCTTGATTGGTATGTTCACTATGATCCTGCCGTTGGGACTTCGAGATACGGTGTCATTATATAACCTTTCGCAGCGGTGGTGTTCAAGTGTCCACACATTTGGCTTTGTTGCAATTTCTTCAATTTGCCACAGTTTTATCAATTTTAAATGTATAGACTCCTCACAAGCAAACAAGCACTTGGCATTAAGCACGTTAGTATTTGCTCGATAAGACCCATCCTGAAAAGACCCATCCTAATAATATTTTCTATAGAATTGGAAGATTATTGCCAAGTTTAATTTGTCCTACTGAAAGTAAACTAAATAAGCTCTCTGTCCCCAAAAGTAAATCAATTTTCCTCGATTTATTAAATTAATGATCAGCGAGTATAATGTTTGGAGGACTATGCCAAGTAGTTAGATGTATCAATCTCCGGCTCTGGATAATATTCGATGTGCGACGTAATGCAAAAATCGAGAGGTAACTCTAAGCTTGTTGCTTGGGACTTAATATTTGTAGAAGTTTTATGCTTTATATTGGTAGAGAACTTACCAATACTTTCAACCTCTATGTTGTGTTTGCAACGTGAAAGCATCAGTTTTTGCGAAAGTTCTTCAGTTATGAAATTAACTTGTGAGCAAGAATATAGCAAAGCACGGTCAAGATGACAGTTTCCAAAAACGTCGCGCACTAGAACCTCTGCTGCGCCGAGGATGATGTAGTCAAATGATGATGAATTGTTCATGTGTTTATGAACAGCGGATGTCGAAGTAGAATTTGACGAATTTGGTGTATTCCTACGATGTAACAAAATATGGTGTTGACGATAACAAATCTTTCTTGCATGGTCAAAGCGTTGCGACATACTAAGTGCCTTCAAACGGTCGCAGTTGTGTATTTTATGATTGTTGCACACACCGAACAACATGAGCTGGAACAAGAAAACAAATAGCCTTTACGTAAAGGCTTTGCATTATGCGTGTTGGTAGCGCCTCTGTGTACATATTCAACAGAGTGAGCGTTATCAATTGAGTCAAGGTACTGGCAATGTCTCTCTAAAATGTGGGTGCAATTTTCCCAGTTCGGCAAAGTTTTAAAGTCCAGAGACTCCTTCCATTTGCGACTGGTTTCTTCATATGCCTTCTGTAAAACTAATAAATAAGCATAACTTCTGAAATTTGGCTTTCAGTTCCCAATGACAATAACAAGCCGTAAATTGCAGGTTGCTTTATTAATTAAACTTCTCAACTGACCGCCATTATGCTTTGAAATAGACGAAAGCTCAATAAAGAGGAAATATTTTCTAAAAATATGAGAGTTGGATTGTCATGTCGAGTTTTGAGTCTCTCCGATGCAATGTAATGCGTGATCACATCATCAGCGACGTATTAGCGTATCAGCGATATTGATAGCTAAGCAGCGAACAGGATCAGCGAGCAGTAGTAGCGACAGCGAATCCAGTATTTGCAGTGCGAGAGTAGCAGAGACGACATACGTACGCAGTAGCTGCGAACAGCAATGATGGCAGAATTAACAGAAGCGACGGCGTTGAATTCTGAGCAGTGCAGAGCAGCGGTGTATAACTGATTCAGGTCTAACAGTAAGGTATTACTGTATTTTTTATGGATTACAATGACCTTTATCCAAGCCTCTGCAACTTATTGTGGAGAAAGTTCCAACTAAGTTGTACAACGATGCGATTCTTCAGCGATAGTGATGATGATTATTATTATGCGAGTTATGTGTACACTATCATCCCAACCAGACACCACACAACAAAATATGGTAAATTGGACAAAACAAAAGATTAAAGAAGACCAAGTAAACATTACAAAAAAGAAGATAACAAGTAGAGATAAAGAACATAATGCAAATGCATACAAACATGTTTTGGTCCTTATGTTTGACTGTAATGATAACCCAGACATTATCGGGTAAACCACACAATCATGTTTGTTTGCATTCTATAGAAAATAAGATTACATTTAACAAATATTTTATTTCATAAGAAAATAAAAAAAAAAAGAAATAGATTAAGAAAATTGTAATCACTTTAGTAGTTATATAAGCAGAATATAATTTGAAAAAGAAACAGAATAAAATATAATGTCACAGAAGTAACATCGTCGGCATTTTTATTTTTTCCTCCGCTCGAACAACAAAACTTGCGCGAGACTTATGATGACCACCAAGAGCACGAATCACGATAGACTTATGTTAGATAGCCGGGTACAAAATTTTTTACTAAATTAAATTACACTTTTTATTTAATTTAATCGCGACTTCTAAATCAATTTAAAACACTAGCTCCACGTTGGGCGCCAAAAATGTATTATCAGGAAGAGTTTTTCCCAACCGCGTTAGTTCAACGAAACAACAATGATTTAACTGAGAAATTGGGCTGTGTAATTAAATTGAAAGAAGAATGAGAAAATGAAAACTTGTTGCCTTGGTGGTCAGCAGTAGACTATATTATTTAATGTAAAAAAAATGAAATTAGGTACAATGATTACGCTTATGCCAATATTTCCGATGGATGTTCATGAAAGAATCACACAAAAGGAGTGACAAAATCTCTAGCTGTTATGTTGATGCGAACATACGTAGACATGCATACGTGTGTATTAGGGTGGAACGATTTATATTAATTTTTGATTTCTGTTTCGGTATACTTGTAGAAAGTTGCTGTTTTAGATAAATCTTAAACGCAAGAAAAATCAGTAATCTCAATATATGTTTAGAGGTGCCCCCATCGACTTGAAATTTTGAAAATTTATGTCAAATACTCATAAATTCGCAAACATTTTATAAACGTGATTTGATGTTCTAAGCGATGTTAAGTTAGAGTAAGATAGAAATTAATGATCTTGAAACATATATATCACTATCTAACCATATTATACATTAATAACATAGCTACGCTCCGCACTTTAATTTTACTTTCCTAATTTCATTCTATATGTTATGCTAATTTTCCCAGGTTCTCACTTTCCACAATCAGAGGTTAATAAGTTTGTAACCACTATACCTTTATTTTTATTTTCGTGATCACTATGCACATACAAATTGAGATAATTTAGATGGGCAACACATACATAATAAAAATATCCGTGTCACTCAAGTTTTTAATAAAAAAGTAATTTATTGTTACAGTCTTTAATATTGTACAATGTTAATTTAAAGTTAAATTATATGTTAAATGTTTAAAAAATTTAATTTCTAATTATTAAATAATGGGGATCACAGTGATAATTGCAGCACGTTGGATTGGTGTCGAAAAAAAGAATTGATGTGCGGCGCAGTATCGAATCCAAAAAGTATAAACGAATGTGTCTCCTATCCTGTTGTCCATCCTTTTTGTGTAGTGGGTAGAGGTACAGGTGTGGTGAATTGTTTTGGTGTTGTGTGGTGATGTGAGTTCGTCCTTAGGGTGCGCCAGTTTTTCCCGGGTAGAGTGGGGGGAGGCTTAACTAATTTAAACATCCTGGGCCTCCTAAGCAAATATTTTGCATAGTATTATGCATGCGATTGCATGTACATATGTCGACGATATTTGGTATTGGAGTCCTAATTAATCAATATTTACACCTTTATGTAGAAACGGCTTTCGTTTGATATGAATTTTAATAAACGTTTGAGATAAGCAACTTTAGTTTGCGTGTTTATTTAATTTTGCGGACGACTTATCGGCTAATTAAGGACAGCTACTCCATGCCTGGCTCAGGTATGACCAGAATGGGCGCCCCTTTGAAACCTTTCCCTGAGGTTAAGGCTTTTAAATGAGAGGGATCTTGCGAAAGAGTAGCTGTGAATTGCGGACGGCTTCATTTTGAATTGTATTGTGGTAATTTCTATTTACTTTTTTTTAAAGTGGAATGTTAAAGTTTTACAACATATTCCCACCAACACCCTTATGGTGAGCGCTTATGTAGGTGCGATAAGAGCTACCTTTGCTTTTGGTAAGTCTAGGTGCATCACTATATCGCATTGAGAATATGTTGATCCCTTAACTTTCTTTTTAAGTTTTTGCTCATATTTTGAAAATTTAGCTATGAAGCAATATTGAACGAAATATCTTGATTTTTTGACTTTCTAGTATGTACCATTGAATATATATAAGCGATATTATTCACATTTTGGCATATTGAATTAGCAATTAGGTTGTATTCGTGGTATCGCTTTGTGTGCGGACATAGATGTTGCGCAATATGGATATTCAGAAACTGTATTGGCTTGGTATGTGGGGAATAGTTTACCCATTGCTTGTATCTGCTTTGTTCGTCCCATGAATCTTGAGTCAGTAATCATAACTGGCGAAGGCCACCCTGGGGGGTCGAAAAGTGACAAATATTTGAATTTTTATTATTGTCAGATTGAATTCTGACTTTGTTTTTTCTGTCAATATGTGGAGTATTGGAAAATGGTGGCTCATGTGGTAGTCGTTCGACGTACCGGCCATTATTTGATCGAGTAGTTGTGGCTTTAGAAAAGTCTTCATAATACTGATCTTCTAGAGTTTTGTTTGATATGGTTTCTTATGGTGACATGGTGTCTCTTGGCAATTTTTAAAATTGTGGATTTCGGGATTTGCTTTTGCTAAACCCGTGGTTCCTTTTGTGTAAGCGCTTCTTTGGAGTAAGTTAGGATATCTGCTCTAATGAAGCATTGAATGGTGTCTTTTGTGACAATGGAAGCAATTAACTTTGCTTTTGCAATTTTTATATGTATGCGCATGTGATAGACAATTTGTGCAAAGTCTTTTTGACCTGACAAAATTATTTCGTTCGTTAACTGTTAAGTTTTTAAGCGTATCGCAAGATGTAAGTTTATGCCCTCTTTTACAAAGTTCGCATGGCGTTTGTTTTTTTGTTCTGATGTGAACGTTTGTGTTTTGTAAAAGCTTTTGTTTAAATTTTTGTTGCTTCTAGCTTGGGGTCTATTTAAGCTTCCCTTTTGGTCGTGTTTAATGTTCTTAGTTTTGATTATATTTTCTTCTAACCTTTCCGCAATTTCATATTGGGTGGTGAGAAAATCTTTCATTTGTTTCCACTTTGGGCACTTTTTTCGTGATGAGAGCGATTACTTCCATAGAAGTAACGACTTTTCTGGTAATGTGGCGGTGAAAACGTTTAAAAGAATTGGGTTTCAGCTGTATCTGGAAATATTTAGTGTTGATGAAATCTACACTTGTTTCTTTCTTAATTTTTGGCAAGTTCACTCATATCTTGCTTGCAGAGCTTCCCAGGCCAAATTGAAATTATCGTCATTTAATGCGAAATGTTTTACTATGACCTTTTGTCTTGTATCGGAGATGATATAGGTATTGCGCTTGCGATAGTTCTGAATGGTTGATGTAAATGGCTGTGAACATGTCCCGGAAGAACGGCCATTCTTCATAACCTCCATAAAATGTTTCTGTGTCACATGCGGGCACCTCGAACTGGATGCCTGAACTTGCCTTTTGACTGTCAATTTGTGAAAGCTCTACTCTACTGTGGGGAGTAGGTGCAATTGCATTAATTAGCTTTAGCTGATCGGATATCACAGCTTTTGTTTCTTTATATTGGTCTAAGCAGTTTTCGTAAATATCGTAAGCCGATGATTTGAAATTTTGAGGTAGATCTGAATCGTCAAATTCTACTATGGCGTCATGAGCCGCTTGGAGTCATATCCAAAAATTGTTTTAAAGATTTATAATTTTGATTTCTAGTAACGATTCCGAGTTTTCGCGAATCGGTGAAGAGGCAAATCTAGTGCAGTATCTTTTTAATTTCTGAAATAAATCTAGTAATCTGTTTTGAGCATGTAGCTCCGGGTGTACTTTGATTTTTGTTATTGTTCATTATTTTATTTGTATGTAAAATATTTGTTAAAATGAAATAAAGGTTTCTCAGAGTGAACTGAATACTTTTTGAAACTTTTTTTTCGTAAAAGACGGGTTCTTTGTTTTATTAATACCGTTACTTATTTACTTGCTATTTAAATTTATTTTTATTTTGTATGCTTTGTTTTCAAACCGCAATATTAATTTTAAGTATTTTCTGTATAGGTATATAGGCACACCCTAGTAATTGGCTCGTATGTACGTATTTTTGTGCAATTGAGAGCTCGTCGAAGAGATCAATATGCTTTCGATTTGATTTTGAATTGTTTGTGCTAATGATTGTGCTTTGTTCGTAAGCGAGTGAGAGCTCGTTAGAGAGATCAATTCGCTTTATGTACGCAGTCCTGCTTGTTTTTGTTTGTCAAAAAACAACATATGTTTTGCCAAATAGACGTCAATGTGGACTTATAATATGTGTGTGTACAAATGTGTTAATAAATATTTTGCATAGTTCTTGCAAAGTATGTATATTTTGTTGTTATTTTTATTTTACGTATAGTTTCATCATTCATAATGATTTTTTTTATTGAGTTATAAAATCCATGAGAAATAAAAAATTTTCCCAAAAATAATCAAACTTTAACTATTAATATCTTTTAAACGGTTGGGTTTACGAAAAAGTCATACTAGACCTTTTTTAGGGTATTAAATTTCCTACAAAATATAAGGAAGAAGATATTTTTTCAAGTAGTTGGAAGCGAGATATAAATTTTTCTATCTGATAATAAGAAAAAATAGAAAACTGTATGTAGGAGGACCTTCCCGTTTCAATTAAAACCTCATATTTGGAGAGGCTTTCTTAGAGGTGTCTGAGGGTCGATTCCGGACTTTTTTCGATTCGGGATTTCTAATGGTGCGGAAAAGTTGCCTTAGTACTTCCTGATTCCAATGCAAATTTTTGTTTTGAGATCGGATCGCATCTTCAACCCCAACTCCGGCCTTGAAATTTCGGAAATTCGCCTAAAATCGTGAAATTGTCTACCTAGCGCCTGAAATACGCATCTCATGGCAAAATGTATAAAACAAAAGTTATTTGTCACGTCATTTGCTACCGAAATGGTAAGTGTGGCCGTAGGACGAACCGTTCCCGAGATACGAGCGAAAATGCGCCGCGCCGCAGTGCAAGGTGAAAATCGGCTTGCGACCACACTTCTTGACGTTGATTTCGCCGAGTGCTATCACTCACATTCATTCACCTACGCCAAAGGACACGTTCGGATAGGTCTCCACACAAATATTTTTTCATCGAGTTCCTTCACTCTTGTCGGTGATTTCGCCGAGTTCCATCACTTACATTCATTTCCCTGCGCCATACGACACGTTCGGACTGGTCTCCACATAAATATTTTTTCATCGAGTTCCTTCCCTCTTGTCGTTGATTTCGCCGAGTGCCATCACTTATATTCTCTCAACAGAACACAGAACTCAAAATGTCTGTATCTAAATTTAAATTAAGACAGAAATGTCCTGTGTTTGGCATATATCCGTACAATCTCTCTGAGTCCCAGTTACCTACTTACCAGGATGTTCTTTTGTGTTATCAGTTTGAAAGATTTCGTATAGGGCGACTCCGAGGCGACAACTATGAACCTAGGAGTAAAGAGGTTACAGAAATAGTTGCAAAAAGGTTGAAAATACTTTCAAAAAGTCATCTATTTCGATAGTTTCACACACCACAGTTGTACAAATGCTCACCACATACCATAAGAAATTTCTGACTCTTAAACAAATGTTTTTAAGGCACCCAATAGGTTTGAGCTCAAAAAGAGACGACTTTGTCTCTTCTGCCGGAAAATTATTTGACATCGCTGCTTATAAATGCATTTATTTTTCTTCTTGCACTTGTCCAAAGGAAAGAAAAGTTCCTATCAATGAACAACCATTTCTCTTGGACCAGAGAACCAGAAGAATTGGTCGCATTGGAAGTGTTGATCTACCTGAAACAAAAAAGATTACAAAGAAAAATGAACGTAAAGAAAAGCTTTCGAAACGTCATTCAACATCAACACTTACCAGAAAAGTATCAGCTAGAACACGTGACCATTCAGATCAACCAGACTCTCATACAGACGACAAAAATGTAGGTGCGTAGGGATGGCTCGCGCCATCTCCATGCTGCAATTCAAAGGTCGAGATACTTACCTGCTAAACTGCGCAAGGTTGTCGATTCATCCATTCAACAGAATGCTTTCTTTGCTCTTCCAGAAAACATTCTCCTTAGTATGATGACTGACGAACGGATAGAAATCAGAAAGTTGGCTCTTGACCGTCTTCTGGCAGCCAGAGAAGCAGAGTCTGACACTGTAAATGGAAGGGTTAGATGTAATAAAGTGCCAAAGATGAATTTCAAAGCTAATAATTATAACGATATGATTAACTGGAAGACTATTACCTTGACTGTTCCACCAGTTCTTTGTTCAGTTCAGATTGGCTGTAATCTTTTTTAAAGGAAACCCTGCGGTATTGAGGGGATGTATTACCTGTGATAAGGTCTGTGATAAGGTCTCGTAAGCTTGTGGAAGACTGTGGCTTCCAGACAGGATATCGTCTACATACGTTTGCGTTTTTAAGACTTGTATTGCCAGTGGAAATTCTGGCTTTGTGTCTTCTGCCAGTTCGTGGAGTGTGCGAATGGCTAGATATGGGGCACAGTTTACGCCAAAGGAAACTGTTTTCAATTTAAAGTCGCGTAGTGGACTATTGGCAGATTTTCGGAAAATAATCCGCTGAAAATCTTGACCATCTTTATGTACCAGTATTTGTCGATACATCTTTTCGACATCCCCATTGAATACGTATTTGTATATACGCCAGTTCAATATGAGGAGCATTAAATCTGGTTGGAGTGTGGGTCCCGTAAATATAATATCATTTAGGGAATTACTCGAGCTACTGCATGATGTGGCAAGTAGAAAGAGTAATATTTGCCTCTTATGATTTTTTCACATGGGCTTATTTCCTCCATGTGATCTAAATGAAGGTATTCTTCCACGACACCATCATAATCTGGTTTAAGCTCACCTTTTCTAAGTAGGGTTTTCTCCATACTTAGAAACTGCTGTATTGCAGAGGTGCGAGAGTGACCTAAGGCGAGTGTGTCTGGAAATTGTTGTTTTAGTGGTAGTCGTAAGACATACCGACCATTATCTGATCGAGTAGTTGTGGCTTTGTAAAAGTCTTCACAATACTGATCTTCAGGTGTTGTAATTGAAATGGGGGGAGTTCTTCTACCTCCCAAAATTTTCTCAATTTTGAATTGAGGTACTCGTTTGAGATTCCCTCAACTTGAGTTGTCATTGCTGTGACTGGTTCCGCAACTAGTCCACTTAGGACCCATCCGAAAATGGTATTTTGCGCCAGTAGTGTTTTCGAAATTTTTTCAACACCTTCTAGCATAATTTGCGATATACGATCGCTGCCTAATAAAAGGTCTATTTGAGCGGGGATGTTGCAGTTGGGATCTGCTAGAGTCAGATGTGAAATCTTATCCCAATGCTTACTATTTATTTGATAGCTTGGAAGCATGTTTGTTAGTTGCGGTAAGACAATAACATTTGCTTGAATGCGCTTATGCGCTTGGGGGGAAATTAGGGTAATGGGGCAGATTTTACTTGAGTTTTGTACTACTCGTCCGCCCATTCCCGTAATTTCATAGTTGGCATGTTTTCTTGACAGTTTTGGCCTATTTTGTGCCCTAGACGCTATGAATGATCGTTGCGATCCTTGGTCTATTAGGGCTCTTAGTTGGAACAGTTCTCGTCGATGCTCGATGGAGACAACTGCTGTGGGTAGTAGTACTCTACTATGATTTTCGCTGTGTAGCGTTTGAGTTCTTAATGCCTTTGAACAACATGGCAATTTTCTTCAGTTTTTGTTTCGGGAGTTGCTGTTGCAACTAAACTCGTGGTTTTTTTTGAAAAAGTGCTGCTATGTATTGGAAAAGTTTTTCAGATGTAACATAGAATGATGCCTTTTGTGACAATATACGCAATTAAATTTGCTTTCGCAAGTATTAAGATTGTGTGAGTGGGACAAGCAGTTTGTACAAAGTCTTTTTGACCTGACAAAGTTGTTTCTTTCATTGACATTCAATTTTTTAAATTTCTCGCAAGCTTTGAACTTATGCCCTCCAGTACATAGTTCGCATGACGTGAATTTATTTTGTTCAGATGTGAACGATTGTGCTTTGAAAAAGCTTCTGTTTAAATGATTGTTGCTTCCGATTCCGATGATATTGAAGCTTCGATTTAGGTCTTGTTGAACGTTTTTAGTTCTGACAACTTTTTTGTCAGTAGTAGTTTGTAGTTAAGAAATCTATCATTTGCTGCCACGTTGGGCATTTTCTTCTTGATGAGAGCGATTGCTCCCACAAAAGTAATGACTTTTCTGGTAATGCGGCGGTACATATGTTTACCAGAAAAGGATCCCAATTGTTTGTGGGAATATTTTGTGTCGATAGCACCGACAAACAATTTGAAACAGTGGATTCTAGTTTCATGAATTCTTCACTGGTTTCTCTTTGAATTTTAGGCAAGTTCATAAGTATCGTTACTTGCTTGTCAACTAATATTCTCTCATTTTCATATCTTTGTCTTAAAGCTTCCCAAGCTAAATTAAAATTGTCGTCATTCAATGCGAACTGCTTGACTATTACGCCTGCTTGACCTTTAGTTTTGTATCGGAGGTGATACAGTTTTTGCGCTTGTGATAATTTTAGATGGTTTATGTACACGGCTGTAAACATGTCCCGGAAGGACGGCCATTGTTCATAACCTCCATGAAATATTTCCGTATCACACGCTGGCACTTTGAGATGAATGCCTGAACTTGCCTCTTGGGCTTGTAATTGTGCTAACTCTACTCTACTGTGGGGAGTAGGTGAAATTGACTTAATAAGTTTTAATTGATCTGATATCATTGCTTTTGTGTCTTCATAGCGGTCTAAGCAATTTTCGTATTTGGCGTAAGCCGAAGATTTGAAATATTCAGATAGATCTGAATCATCAGTTTCTACTATTGCGACGTATGCAGCTTGGAGGCGTGTCCAAAAATTGTCAATAGATTTATTTTTTATTTCTAGTACCGATTCAGAGTTGTCCTGAATCGGTGAAGATGCAAATCGAGTGCAGTATTTAATCAAGCTGTCACTCTCAGAAATTAATTTAATATAAGAAATGTCCCTCCCCCTTTTTTGCTTTGTAGCACCTTGCTTTGAGCGTGTAGCTTCAGCAGGTGTACATGGGCTTTTATCGTCATTAGTCATTTTCGGAATTCTTAAGAATTCTGCTTTAGATTCTTTTGAATCTGTGCTCATTCAGAAAAATTTGAGTTAATAAAATATAAGTATATTTTATTATAAGTATATTTTGTATATAAGTATATTTTATTATAATAGAAAAATTTGTACCCGAAAACTCTTTTTAATAAATAAGAGTTTTTTATTTCCGAAAAATTGGATTATTAAAATATGTATAACCGAAAGCTCTTTTCAATAAATAAGAGCTGTTATTTCCGAAAAAGATTTTAAGCATGCGTTATCGCTTTTATTGCTCGCGTATTTACTTGCTTTTTTTTTGTTTTTTTTTTTATATCGGAAAAATATTTTTTATGGTTTTATCCGTATGCCCTTGTATCAGCGCGCACTGAACAATAGGTCAATACCCTTTGTACGTACGTGTGGATGTTATGTGCATATAATATGCGTTAAATGAAATATGTGCACTTATGCTTGTTCTTGTTTGACAAGGAACAAGAAAATGCTCGGAAATCGCCAAATTGGACTTTTAATATTTGAATGTATGCACAAAGGTACTTAGTTTGCAATTTTCAATTTTTTCAACCAATGTTGATTTTTCGCACAGTTTATTTAATTTCTTGTATCCTATGTTTATAGGTATACAACATTCGAAAGTTTTCGGCTTGTATAATATTTCGCGTCTATGTATTCGCGGTAAGAAATATGCGCTAAAAGCGCTAATGCATATATTTATATATATGTATGTATTTATCAAATTTTGGTTATATATGTATGTATGTATATTTCGTTTGCGTATATGTATACATGTATGTTTGTATTTGTTCTTTTTATGTTTTATTCTTATTTCTGCCTTTGCTTACTTTGGAAGCAATCCTCTCACAGCTGAATAATCTGAAGCGGAAGCATTTGCAAGTATCCCTCTCACAGTTACTAAGCCGAAGCGGTATTGCCAGAATAATTAGCAAGTAAATACTTGAATAATGATATTTTTTATTGTTTTGTTGATTGTGTGTATTGTATACACGAAGGTAAGTCTTAAGGGCATATAATAATTTATTTGGTTATATATATATATGTATATTGAGGATACATATATATGTATTATTTCCCGTTTTGCTCTGCGATTATATCGGTAACTGAATTTACCGCCGAGCTTTCACTAACCGTTTTTATTAAACGGATTTAGAAGTTATCGGTTTTATGCTGTTGACCGTTGGCGCAACGATACATACATGTATACATATATTATATACAATTATAATCATAAAAATCAAATGTGGAATAGATACACTCACTTTGATTTTCCTCAAGGGTTATGGGGAGATGTATTTATACATAAGTATGCCAGAATCGGCAGAATCGGGTGAGTGTGTGCTTTCTGTTGTCCTACTGTTGCTGAGTCGCTAGTCGCTCCTGTTCCGGTGTTCCGCTGTGTTGGTGTCTCTTTTAGTTTTAGTTTTATTATATATTAATTTAAAATGTTTTTTTAAGTTTCGCGCCCGTTTTTATTTTGTTAGTAGAGTTAGAAAATTTTGAATTATTGTGTTGTTTTTGACGTTGGGGGTTTTATAATAGATTTCACTGTTTCGTTTTTTCGTTTTTTCTTTTGTTTTTGCACTTGTACTCGTATATTCTTCACTGCACTTTTATTTGGTTTTTTGGTGGGTGACTGCACTTTCAATTTCACTTTTTTTTGTGTTGTTGTATCACAATATTTCTTTATATGTATGTTTTGTACATATGTGCATATATATACGTAGGCTGCTATATATATTTTTGGCCTAGGCAACACTAAGTGTTGCCAGGTGCAATCTGACATTTCCATTGGAAAGTTTGACATTTTTTAGCATAACATCACTCAGAACGTTTTGTCATTTAATCGTGAATTGTTTTATTTACAAGGAATAAAAAAATTCATCTCGTCCAGAAAATGGAATTAACTCGTGAACATTTTCGTGCGATCATTTTTCACAACTTTCGACGTGGATTATCACGACAAGAGTGCATCGATGAATTAAAATCTTTATATGGCTATGAAGCACCATCCTATAGCACTGTGAAAAACTGGTACAACGAATTCAATCGTGACCGACGCTCGCTCAAAGACGAATTCCGTGAAGGTCGTCTAAAAACAGCCGTTGTTCCAGAAAACATCGATGCCGTACGTGAACTGATAATGCAAGACTGTCATGTAACATACCTTCAGATAGAGGCATGCCTATGTATTTCTCCCACCAGCATACATTCGATATTGCTGAACACTGGCCGTAAAAAAGGTTTGTTCTCGTTGGATCCTGCACAATTTGACAATCGCTCAAAAAAAGGCTCTTGTGGATTGGTGTAAAGAAATGCTTCAAAAGACGTTTATAAGATCGTCACAGGTGACGAATCATGGATCTATGCGTATGAGCCCGAAACAAAACAGCAATCGACCGTGTGGGTCTTCCAAGACGAGCCAAATCCAACGAAAGTTGTTCGTGGAAGAAGCACTTCGAAGAAAATGGTCGCCTGTTTCTTCGGCAAAACTGGTCATGTGGCGACTGTTCCGCTTGAGCAACGTAGGACGGTCAATTCTAAGTGGTACACCACCATTTGTTTGCCTGAAGTCTTCGGAGAAATTCGAAAAATGAACAAGAGAAGACGAATAATTGGGCACCATGACAATGCGAGCTCTCACACATCGGTTCAAACCAGCGCCTTTTTGACCGGCCAAAACATCGAATTGATGGGTCATGCGCCATACAGCCCTGACTTGGCACCCACTTACTTCTTTTTATTCCCACACATCAAGAAAATAATGCGTGGTCAACGATTTTCGTCGCCAGAAGATCCTGTTGAAAATTGGTTTGAGCGCATGCAAAAGTGTATAAATCTTGATGGAGAATATTTTGAAAAACAATAAAACCATTTTCGTTGATAAATATTCCTATTTTCATTATTAGGCCAGAAATATATATAGCAGTCCTCGTATATTTTCTATATTTTCTATATTTTATTATATTTTTTATTTTTTGTTTTTTGTCACTGCACTTCACTTTTTAATTACTTGTATTTACCAATGTACCTTTCTGTATGGCTCGAAGGACCATGTTAGAAAAGTGCACTCACCTTTTATATAATTTTTTCCCACTTTACCAAATAATTAAAACGCACTCAAATATCGCAAAAACGGTTGGTCTCGCTATTATTCGCACAAGGTTTTATGGCCTTATATAAGCACTGTGCATTAAAAAGAAAAAGCGTTCTTGATTACAATTAACTATATAATAACGCGGTTGATTTCGCAAAAGGAATGGCGGCGGATAGAGGTGACCGATCGCTGCTAATGTCGTAGAACGAACTGATCGGAACCTGTTAATCGGTGAATATGATGAGGATGATGCATATGTGTGTAAGTGTGGGTGTCGGTGTGTGTCGTTCTCGTGTAGAATGTGGGTTATAAGTGTGGTGTGGTGTGGTGAAGATTGCGTGTTAGTGATGTAAGTTTGAATCGATGTGGTGTGGAGTGGTGAAGGTTGCGTGTTAGTGATGCAAGTTTGAATCGATGTGGTGTGTGTGTTGAGGTCGGGGGAGGATGCTCATTATAATATAATATTGTTTTTTGTATTTATAAAAAACCGAAGGAGCCTTTCGGTAAGGCTCGAAGGACCATGAAAAAGTTTGTTACCACTATATCTTTAGTTTTATATTCGTGATCACTATGCACATTTAAGTTGAGATAATTTGGACGGGCAACACACACAACTTTGTACAATGTTAATTTAAAGTTAAATTCTATGTTAAATGTTTAAAAAATTTAATTTATAATTATTAAATAATGGGGATCACAGTGATAATTGCAGCGCGCGGGATTGGCGTCGAAAAAAAAAATTGATGTGCGGCGCAGTATCGAATCCAAGAAGTACTAACGAATGTGTCTCCTATCCTGTTGTTCATCCTTTTTGTGTAGTGGGTAGGGGTACAGGTACGGTGAGTTGGTGTTGTGTGGTGACGTGAGTTCGTCCTTAGGGTGCGCCAGCTTTTCCCGGGTAAAGTGGGTGAGGCTTAACTCATTTAAACAAAAGGCCAACAATATTCAAATAACGGTAGAAAAAAGTAGGCAACTGACTGAGATCTGTTAATTCTGTACAGTCTTGAGATCGTAGTCAAATAAAGTGGTTTGATTTAAAAAAGTAAAAAAAAACCTAAGTTGATACCAATACTCCTTAGTCGCGCACTTGCAGAAGTTTACTTGTACGCCGAACGAAACGACGAAGTGTCCTGTCTCTGATATGCCGGAGAAGTTATCTGTTCATAAAACATGAATTGAAGCCTAATAAAACAACAATGGAGCCAACAAAAAATATTTGAAAGATTAGTGTGGTGTTCTAAAAATATGGCAAAAACCTTCACTGCCAACTGTAATTATTGGTGTTCAAAAGGGTGTCGTGCTGCCAAAGGGGAAGTAAGTTTCTTAATCGACCAAAGGTCTACTAGAAAAATAATGATAGGCGGTATGAATATAGTTTCAACTGTGAAGAATAAAAAAGAACATCGGAACCAGGAAGCAACAATTTTGGTCTGTCACCTGTGAGTCAGGGACTGCTAAAAATATAAAAGACACTATATTATTATATTTGAAATCTAAGTGGGTAAATGTGAGTGAATTAGCTTTGTTCGGTGCGTTAGAACTGTAGTGGATACAGGTTTCAAAGGTGGTGTTAATCGTCTGAAGGAGGAGGAATTCAACAGGCCATTATAGTGGATTATCTGTCAATTGCATTCAAATGAGTTACCACTACGTCATCTTTTATTACATGTAGACGGAAAAACTATAGAACCTAAATGCTCTTCAGGCGCTATTAGATCTCAATTATTAACTCATCAAACAATGCTGATGGTCGAATTTACCGCTATACCTACATTATTACTTGAAATAACTAGGGAATAGCTTAATACCGACCAAAAGTATTTATACGACATAGTGACCGCTCTCAGTACTGTTATACTTTCTCCTGTTTAGCTAATATGGAAGCTTGAGCCCTTAACCATTTTAGATGGCTAACAACAGCTAATACACTGAGATTATTATGTGGCAAGACTCTGATATAACTGATACACCTCTAACTTTAAATATGTTTGATGAAACCTTGAAAGACATTGTCAACCGTTCTTAGTACATGTCAGGATATTACATATTTTCTATGCCACGCCCGAACTGTGGAGCGCTGCATCAAGTTGAAACAAGAAATGTGCTGTCGTGGGACACCAGGTAGGAACGAAGTTCCTTCGGATAATGTAGAATTGATACAATTTGCAAAAAAAATTGTGCTTAATTTTATTTTATGTAGGTTGTCCTGATTTTTCTCTCAAATTTCGCTGATTAGTTTTTATTTAAGTACAGATAAGTATTAAGAAAATTTAGTATTTTAAGAAATAATGAATTACGTAAAATAAAAAAAATAATTAAAATTATATCTAAATAAAAATTGGTAAATATTTTTTTGCTTTAAATTATCAATTGTTATTACAAATGATATAATAGAGCTATTTTATGCTTTTATTTGTAAAATAACGTCAAGTTTGTTAGAGCTGTGAATAATTTTACATTTTACATATTAGTGGCATCACCACTCTACCTCCTCTTTCTATCTTCCATTCTACTGTCAACTCTACTGTCGTCCTACTGCCGTCGGCAAATACAGGAAATATTCAAGAACGACAACTGTCGGCCTGCAGTCGTGTAGTCGTGCAGCTGTCAAAATAACAGTGTCCATAAGAACGTCTGTATTTTAATATTTGACAGATGTAGTTTGCAGTCTGTCGCGCTCTATGTGTTCCGAACTTCACTCAAAACTAACATATACAATAATGTTACAGATTTTCATGTCTAATTATTTTGCAAGACCTAAAGGTAGGCTATAATTAGCGATCTTACAGGTTATTTCTTACGGGTTATTTCTTACGGGTTTTTTCTTACGGTTTTACTATGACTTTTTTCAGTTAGGTCCCGCAGCAAAATCCCTATCTTCTCCAAGCCTGCCGTAAGGAACTTCGTTCCAAAAAGAAGAATCGAGTGCAGTTTGTGGGGAAAGTAAACGAGATGGTTTCATTAGGGCAAGACTGTTATCACGTAACGAATGCCTCATTTCAATACAAAAAAACAGTTTCATATTAGTATTAGTATTTTAAGTAATTTAAGAGAATATTTTTCGTAATAAATGCTTAGAATGCCATGTTTTTATTTTATTTAAATGTTTGACTGTACTGGGGCACCTCAAAACATTAAGCCAGCTATTTGATATTTTACATGTTTGTTTTATATACTAAAAGGCAACCTTTCATAGCTATGCCGTTAAAAAACAGGAAAAATTTTTTTCTCCATACATTATCGCTCCACCTTAAAGTGTTTATACAAATGAGTTATATGGGAGCATTATGCACGTACAATTTATAATACCTTAGTTTGTTAGTACAATTGAGTCTGTGCTCTTACATATGAGTAACTAATCTTAAAATAACTTAATAACTAATAGTGTTTAACGTTAGGTGACCCAACATTCTGAAAAGTAAAATTTTATGCTGGAGCAGTAAAATTAAAAATAATTAGTGGATATATGTATGTATTAAACTACTTTTTCATAAAAAGTTTCAACGTGAATATCAAAATGATAACCTATTCAAAAATTGTACGGAAATTAAATTGACATAAACAATGAGTCATTGATGGAGTCATGTATAGAAGTTCACGCAAGTGAGGAAAGTTCTCTGATCGCCATTCCCTTGGGAGTGGCCAGAAACGATTCTTTTACATATGACTCAAGCAGCTCACGACTTCCGGTCTTTGACCAAGTATCCTCTGGGTAGCCTAAGAACATCCGTTTGAAGGCGAGATAAAGTGAGAAGGCGAAATATTCCTACTTAGGGTTGTGCGCTGGGTTTGGGACCCGCCACGTAAAAAAACACCCGCAATGAAAGGAAACAACAAGCCTCGGATGAGTGACCCCCCTGTTGCTGACGACCATGGCAAACGAATTAAGGACTATGATTGCATGCCTTCAGCACCTGGAATGTGAATGGGAAGGTGCCGCTGCCCAGCTGGTTGATGTCCTCGTGAAAATAAAGGCTGACATCACCGCCGTCCAAGAAATGCGATGGACGGGACAAGGACAAAGACAAGTAGGTCCTTGTGGCATTTACTACAGTGGCCATATAAAGGACCGCAAGTTTGGTGTGGGATTCGTGGTGGGAGAGAGACTCCGTCGCCGAGTACTATCATTCACTCCTGTGAATGAATGTCTAGCCACAATCCGCATCAAAGCGAGGTTCTTCAACATATCGCTGATTTGCGCCCACACCCCGATGAAAGAGAAGAACGATGTGACCAAAGATGCCTTCTATGAGCGCTGCCCCCGCCACGATGTCAAAATCGTACTTGGCGACTTTAACGCCAAGGCTGATCGACTTCGCCGGGGCCCGAAATATGGTTATCTGTAGTACTAGATTCCAGCATAAGAAGATTCATCAAGCTACCTGGCTGTCTCCGGATCGAAAAACCACCAACCAGATCGATCATGTTGTGATAGACGGAAGACACCTCTCCAGCGTTTTAGATGTGCGTGCGCTCCGAGGTCCTAACATCGACTTGCACCACTACATTGTTGCAGTCAAGATTCGCACCCGCCTCTGTGCAGCAAAGAAACGCACGCCAACACACACAAGGAAGGTTCGACGTCGAGAAGCTGCAATCACAACAGACAGCCGAACGATTTTCTACTCGGCTTGCACTCCTGCTCTCTGAGAGCACTCGTCAACAACTCGGTACAACCGCGGGACGGCATTTCAAACTCCTTGCGTATAGCTGCAACCGAAACCATTAGTTTTCGGAAAGTGCAAAAGAACAGCTGGTACGACGAAGAGTACTTTGTTGCAGTAGAGAGAAAACAGGCTGCCTACCTCGCAACGTTACGATCGACCACAACACGTGCGGGATGAAATAGATACCGAGAGTTGAAGAGGGAAGCGAGACACATTTGACAGACAGAAAAAGAAAGAGGCCGAAATGCGTGAGTACGAAGAGCTTGATAAGCTGGCCGACAGGGGTAATGCTCGAAAATTCTACCAAAAAATGCGACGGCTTACAGAAGGCTTCAAGATCGGAGCATACTGTTGTAGAAACCCCCAAAGGTGGTCTAGTCACCGATGCCCAGAGAATACTTAAATTGTGAAGAGAACACTTCTCGAGTCTTCTGAATTGCAGTAAACGTACAATGAAAAGAGAAGGCGAACCCGATTCCTCAATCGATGAGGATGGAGCAGACGTTTCATTGCCCGACCATGAAAAAGTTCGAATAGCAATTACCCGCCTGAAGAACAACAAAGCGGCAGGGGCCGACGGATTGCTGGCCAAGCTATTCAAACACGGCGGCAAAGAACTGATGAGGAGCATGCATCAGTTTCTTTGTAAAATATGGTCGGACGAAAGCATGCCCAACGATTGGAATTTAAGTGTGCTGTGATCAATCCATAAAAAGGGAGACCCCACAATCTGCGCCAACTACCGTGGGATAAGCCTCCTCAACATCGCATATAAGGTCCTATCGAGCGTATTGTGTGAAAGATTAAAGCCCACCGTCAACAAACTGATTGGACCTTATCAGTGTGGCTTAAGACCTGGCAAATCAACAACCGACCAGATATTCACCATGCGCCAAATCGTGGAAAAGGCACGTGAAAGTAGAATCGACACACACCACCTCTTCGTCGATTTCAAATCTGTTTTCGACAGCACGAAATGGAGTTGCTTTTATGCCGCGATGTCTGAATTTGGAATCCCCGCAAAATTAATACGGCTGTGTAAACTGACGGTGAGCAGTAGCAAAAACTTCGTCAGGATCGGGAAGGACGTCTCCGAGCCGTTCGATACCAATCGAGGCTTCAGACAAGGCGACTCCCTATCATGCGATTTCTTCAATCTGCTGCTGGAGAAAATAGTCCGGGCTGCAGAAACAAGGCAAATGGGTCTGGCAGTGAACGAGGGCAAGACGAAATATTTCCTGTCATCATACAAACAGTCGTCGCACTCGCGATTTGGCTCTCACGTCACTGTTGGTAGTCATAACTTTGAAGTCGTAGATAATTTCGTCAATCTTGGAACCAGCGTAAACACCACCAACAATGTCAGCCTGGAAATCCAACGCAGGATTACTCTTGCCAACAGGTGCTACTTCGGACTGAGTAGGCAATTGAAAAGTAAAGTCCTCTCTCGACGAACAAAAACCAAACTCTATGAGTCACTCATAATTCCCGTCCTGCTACATGGTGCAGAGGCCTGAACGATGACAACAACTTATGGGTCGACGTTGCGAGTTTTCGAGAAAAAAGTTCTGCGAAAGATTTATGGTACTTTGCGCGTGATAATTAAAAAAAAATTGCCGATTCAGGAGGAAACCAATCAGAGAATTTTTCACGAAAATGAGAGAATCTTCACGAAAATCAGGGAATCTTCACGAAAACCAGGGCCGAAGATCAAAATCACGGAATTTGCTGACAAATCAGTGAATATGGTAACTCTATTCTTATCAGTTCTTCGCCGCCGTATTTGAATAACTCAGCCGGCAATCCATCACCGCCGTTTTCTTGTTCTTCAAACGGGTAATTGCTATTCGAATTCCTTCATGGTCAGGCAGTAAAATGTCTGCTCCATTTTTATCGATGGGGGAATTGGGTTCGTCTTCTACTAGCGTTATACTTTCACTGCCATTCATGAGGCTGGAAAAGTATTTCCTACATACCTCATACAAATAATTATATGTGCATTTTTGATTTTGTTTTATATTTTTTGTTCACTGGTATTTTTTGAATTTTGGTGAATGTAGAATTAACGGCTGATATGTTGCCGTTAACATGCAACGAAAATTGTTTCATTCTGCTCTCTTTCGTTGTACCGTTACATTAAGAATGTGCTTGTGCATTGGGTATTGCGTAGTAAATATTTATATGTGCAAAATCAGTCTAGCTGATCTTTCTTGCTGATATTGTCGCGGATAAATCTTTTTGCGTGAAAATTTGTTTGCAAAACTATTGTAGGTGTATTAACTTGATGAATTATTTGAAATTTTAATACATTTATTTAACTTTAAACCTAAAATGCCTCGTGGTGCTAGTTTGTCAGCCAAGGAACAAGGAATAATTATAGGAATGCATGAAAGCGGTTCCAAAATATACGAGATTGCATCCAGACTAAAGCGGCATCGAAACTGTATATCAAAATTTGTTAAAAACCCCACCAATTATGGTACAGTGCGACGCAGCGGATGGAAAACCAACAATGATGATCGCTGCAAATGGATGATTCGACGGCTAGCAGTAGCGGATTCGATGAGTAGCGGTCAAATACGGACCAAGTTAAGACTGCAAATAACAAGGAATAGAATTGTTCAAATTATTCATGAAAATAAGTTTATCAAACACACCTCCATGGTACCTGAACCAAAGCTCTTGCAAAGGCATATTATAGCACGTTTGCAGTTTGCAAATAAATACCAATTCTGGGCCGAAGAGTAGCAGAATATAGTGTTTAGTGACGAAAAAAAATTCAATTTGGACGGCCCAGGTCATTGCAAGAAATATTGGAGAGATTCGCGTCAGCAACGACGTTCCTGCTAAAGCGAGGCTTTGGAGGCGGTACCTTGATGGTATGGGCTGCAATCTGCTTCAATGGAAAGACACCTATATGCTATATATCCACTCAAATGAATGCTAGTGTGTATGTAAATCTTTTGGACAGTGAGTTGATAGAATTTGCTGGAAATATTTATGGCGATAACTGGACATATCAGCAGGATAACGCTTCAATCCACATGGCACAGGTTACGAAGCGCTTCTTTAATGACAGGCAAATTCCCGTATTACAATGGCCAGCATTAAGTCCGGACCTAAATCCGATCGAAAATCTCTGGGGGATCCTCTCTGCACGTGTTTTCCAAAACGGAAGGCAGTTTGAGACAGTACGTCACCTTAAATTAGCCATAGAGCAAGAATGGGCCAATATTGACATAACTATTCTACAGTCATTAGTTAATTCTATGCCAAAGCGGCTTAATTTAATTTTAAAAAATAAGGGCAAAACTATTGACTATTAAAGTAGAGATGTCTTTTAGTGGAACTCAAATGAAGAAGATTTACAGGCAAAAATAGAAAAATGCACATATAAAAATTTACTATAAGCATAAACTTTTTTTTTAGTTTAAAAAAATTTTTGAAATTTGTTATTTTTTGTTTTTTTATATCTTATGTAATAATAAAAATAAACCTGCATACCCAGAAATATTTTGCAATTTTGTAATCTTTTCTTTTTTTGCAAAAAGTTGATGCACATATAATTATTTGTATGAGGTAGTTTTAGTATGCTCTGGGTATCAGTCACTAGAACACCTCTGGGAGTTCTACAAGAGTATTCTCCGGTCTTTAAACCTTCTGTTAGTCGCCGCATCTTTTCGTACAATTTTCGAGCAATACCCCTGTAGCCCAGCGTGCCAAGCTTTTCGTACTCAAACATTTCATCTCTCTTTTTTGTCTGCAAATGCGTCTCGCTTCCCTCTTCAACTCTCGGTATCTATCCGATCCCGAACGTGTCGGGGTTGATTGTAACGTTGCGAGGTAGGTAGTCTGTTTTCTCTCCACTACGACACGGCACTTCTCATCGTACCACCTCTTTTCGGTTGCACCTGTATGTAAGGAGCTTTAAATGCCGTTCTACAGTTCCCTTACACCAAGTTGTCATAGGTGCGCTCAAAACGCGCATAGAAGGCATCTTTGGTCACTCCGTCCACTCCGTTTGCGTTTGGGCGCAAATTATCGATATTTTTAAGAACTTCGCTTTGATGCAGAATCTGGCTAGACGTTCATCCAGAGTGAATGACGGTATTTGGCGATAGAGTCTTTTTGCCCCAACAAATCCCACACCAAACTTGCGCTCCTTTAAATCCACAAGGACCTACTCACCTCAGCCCTTGTCCCGTTTATAGCATTTCTTAGACGGTGGTCAGCTTTTATTTTCCCGAGGACAAAAACGAGCTGGACAGCGACACCTTCCCTACATAGGGACCTGACATTCCAGGTGCATGCTCCCTAATCCTAGGCCCTATTTCGGTTGCCATGGTTACATCATTTGCCCAGTGCGTTTGGAAAAATTCCACAATGCTTTATTTAGGTATGCAATCGAGTTTTTTGTATGTGTATACATATGCATTTAGCAATCGATATCGAGTTGCTTAAAATCATCAGCTTCACTCATATAAGTTAATTAACCTTCTTTATGTTACTGGAGTTGTCATAAAGCCATAATGGCAGTGCATTTGGAAAAATTCTGAAATTTTATATTTAGGTATATATATCGTATTCTCATATATACACAAATAGCAATCGATAGTGGGTTGCTTCAAATCATTAACTTCACATATTTAAATCCAAAATCTTAGGTATAAAACCGCTTTTATCGTATATACAGAGTTAGCAATCGATTACGAGTTGCTTCGAATCATTTATTTAACATACTTAAGTTAATTAACCTTCTTCATCTTACTGAGGTTGACATAAAGACATAACGGCAGTGCATTTGGAAGAATTCCAGAATATTATATATAGTTATAAAGTTGAATTTTTTGTATACACGCATTTAGCAATCGATATTGAGTTGCTTCAAATCATTGACTTCACACATGTTTTAATCACTGCCCGCTTCACTTACCACTTGCTACTTGCTTTATTTTAAAATAAAAAAAAAACCTCGGGATTCACCACTTGTTTGTATATTTTTTCTTAACAATATAAATTGAACACTCGACTTGTATGTGAGTTAACAATAGAATCTACACTTGATTTGTGGGTTTTCCTTTTTTAACAATATAAATTCACTTAATATAAATTAACTTCAATTTAAAATATACTTCAATGGAAGAAATGGAACGCTGCGTAGCGGTGGCGGAAAAGCGACGTCAATTCATTGTGTGTGTGGATCCTGGGCTCTTGAGTGTGGGTGGTGTTGATGTTGATTGTGGTGATGATGAGGTGAGTGCGGTGAGTGTAGCGTGTTAGTGATGGGTGTAGGTGTGGTGTGAGGCAGGCGACTAAAGCTCATTTAGTCATCCCGGCCCCCCTAGGCGAATATTTCAGCCTGGAATTCGTTGAAGTTGCTGGAAGCTACGACGCTGCTGAGACCTGAGGTGCGGTGCGGACGCGGTCGTTGTTGCTGGCGTCGTGTTGACGCCCTATTATGTGGCCGCCGGGCACGGGATGATGATGGCCCTATGGTTCGACGGGACCGTGCATCCCGGCTTAATAGCGGTCGTCGTACTGCGTCGCGGTTGCGGCCGGCAGGAGGTTGGCTGGTGTCGTTCCGCGTTGTACGGTGCAACATGGTGTGATGCGGCCGCATACAAATCTGGCCCGACGTACATTCGTGAGTTTGGTGGATAGGCGTCAGGCAATTGAGACAATGGCCGTACGCTTGCACGACCAACTGGCGTTGCTGAGGTGGCAATCCCTTGAATATGACGCATTGTGGCAGCCGGTGGGGTCGACGACATAGAGGTCATCTAAGGCGTTGTGGGTCTGTGACTGGCGCGTGTGTTGACGACAATGCTACCGTTCCACTCCGAGGCGCCGTTGGTGTGGTTGTGTCGGGGCTGCTGGCATGTCTGCATCCATATTGATCTGTTTGGAAGAGTGTTATTTCAATTAGAATTTGGTTGTATATAGGACATATGAGCATGGCTGCCACGTTATGCGACAACTTTTTTTGTTTCGGATTTTATCTTAAATATAAATATATATATTTATATAAATTTTATTTTATATTTTGTTTTTATATTCGGTTTATTTTAGAGGTTTATCGGGTTTCGTTTCGCGGTTATCGGCGATCGGTAAGAAGCATAGTTTGACGAGCGGTCTTGTTAGCTTTCCGGATTGCGTACGGAGATCGACTACGCGAATATGACCGTCGGAGCCTAGATAAAGCTTCTTTATGCGGCCCAGCCGCCATTCGGTAGGTGGCAGGCAATCGTCGTGAATTAGGACACAATCTCCAACTTTTGGAGCATTTTCTGTATTTTTCCATCGGTATCTCCCTTGTAGAGGTCCTTTATATAGTCTTCTTTCCATCGGCTGCTGAAATTCTTATGGAGAATTTTAATTCTTTCCCATCTATTTAATAAGGATAGCGACTCCACGCCTGGCTCAGGTGTGCTCAGAATGGGTTCTCCTTTTAGGAAATGCCCTGGAGTTAGGGCCGTGAAGTCGGAGGGATCTTGCGTTAAGGGCTGTGAGTGGCCGTGGTTTGAGAACGGCTTCAATTTTAGCTAATAATGTCGTGAATTCTTCAAAATTAAATTTATGGCTGCCGGCTAGCTTCTTGAAATGAGATTTGAAGCTCTTTACAGATGATTCCCATAAACCACCCATATGAGGAGCGCTTGGAGGTGTAAATTGCCAATTGATACATTGAGGGGCGTACTTTGGTACGATATCAGGGGACAATTGTTTTAAGAAATCTACAAACTGTTTTTCTGTGGCTCGTTGGGCTCCTATGAATGTTTTGCCATTATCGCTCATGATTTTGGATGGGAAGCCACGTCGAGCGACGAAGCGAGCAAATGCCGCGAGAAAAGCCTCCGTCGTCAGATTAGTACACAGCTCAAGGTGTACTGTCTTTGTCGCGAAACATACAAAGACAGCCACATAGCCTTTAATGAGAGTAGGAGATCTTTATTTGAAAAGGCCCAGCAAAAGCGACACCTGTGGTCGTGAAAGGCAGAGCGAAATTGCAGCGTTCCGGTGGAAGTGCTGCCATAATCTGCGTTCCCATTTTTTGCTTATCGTAGTGCAGATCTTGCACATGAAAATGCATTTTTTGATCTGGGGCTTAAGATGGGGAATATAATACTCTTGGCGTACCATATGTTGCATAAGGCGCTGTTCGGCGTGCAACATTAATACATGGATGTAATTCAGGAGTAATGTGGCAAAAGGAGACTTCTCAGGTATTATGATGGGGTGGCGTTTGTCGTAAGTCAGGCTCTGAGTTAGCGAGCCGACCATTGGCACGAAGCAGACCTGTCGTGTCTAAAAATGGATTCAGAACCAAGAGTGAGTTCTTATTATCCATCGGCTTCGACTCTCTGAGTAATAATATGTCGCGACTGAAGTAACGCGTTTGGGTTGATGCGATAAGCACGACCTTTTCTTTTTGTAAGTCCTGGTGCGTCAATGTATCGCAATGGGTGTAAGTTACTCCTTTAACTTTAAGTTTAAGTTGCTCTATGAATTTGAGCATATATGCGACTACTCTGAGGGCTCGAGGGAATGATGAAAATCGTTCAAGGATTTCATTATCATCCACTATTATATGATAGGTGTCGATTTTTCGACTTTCTTTGGAGATTATGTTGCGCATTGCCGATTGTGGCCAAGAATCTGTGGATTCGGTTAACCATCGGGGGCCATTTCACCATAGCGTGGTGGTGGCAAGATCCAGAGGTTTGCACCTAGATCAGCAAGATTGTCGGCACTGGCTACACGTCGCTATGTTGCTGCTCCTACTAGGTCAAGTATTTGAGTGGTTCGATTAGAAATATATATTTTCCACGAGTGGGGTGGCTTTTATAACCAGGCTAGAACGATTTCGGAATCGGACCATAGATATAATTTGCATTTTGTCAGCTTTGCTACTAGCAGAGCGCCAGAGAGTTCAAATCGTGGTAGACTTATCGTTTTTAGAAGTGTGACTTTTGCTTTTGGCGCTAGTAGTTGGCTTGTGGTTGCGGTGTCGCTTTGTGTGCGCACATAGATCGTGGCACAATATGCCTTTTCAGAGGCATCGCAGAAGCCGTGTAGTTCCACTTTGTATTCGGGGGAATAGTTTACCCACTGTGGAATTTGTATCTGCGAGATCTCAGATTATTAGCAAACTGGGACCACTTTTCTAAGCGAAGAGGTTTCACTTATTCGTCCCAGTCTGTTCCGTTTAGCCATAATTCTTGAATCAGGATTTTCGCTTGTATCATAATTGGCGAAAGCCATCCTGCGGGGTCAAAAAGTCTTGCCACAGAGGAGAGAATTTGGCGTTTTATTATGGCGGATAATGCGGTTATTGACTCTGTCGTGTATGAGAACTGAGCCGATATTGCTTTCCATTGGATGTCCAGTGTTTTTGTTATACTTTCCTTTTCGAATATAGGGAAATTAGTATCCAATTTGTTATCGTTTGGTATATTTTCTAAGATACTTGGGTGATTAGCTGTGAGATTAGCAAATTAGTTATTGTAGATTTGCCTCTACGAAAACCGTGCTGAGAACAAGAAATTAGTAGAGAGATCCGGAAGGTTAAGGAATTATAAATGACTTTTTCCATACGGATGGAAATAAGCCTTGCCTAAGACATGAATTAAATAGTTTTGTTAGGGATTGGTATATATACTTGGCACATTTCTTAAGAAAGCATGAGGGAATCATATCTGAGCCATAATTGTATGATTGTTCTAACATATTTAACTGATATAAGACGTCTGCTTCGGAAATGGTAGGTGCATTGATGACAGAAATCGGATATAACTTAAAGATTTCAGCGAACATATTAGAAATGGTGTGATTGTCACTAGACATACTAGACTTATATATCATAGTGGACGGAAAATTAGAAATTCTGCGTTTGGAGTTGACGAAATTATAGAATAATTTTGTATTACGTATAATATTATTTTTTACTTTATTTATATAATTATGATAACATATTTTGTTAAGTTCAGCAAATTGTCGACGCAATTTAGAATATTTTGAATAGTCAGCAACTAAACCAGTTTTTTTTTTAAGTTTAAAAGCACGAGATTTTCTATTTTTTAATTCATAATTCTTTCGAAAACCATAAATTAGAACTTAGTTTTTGAGTAACAACACACTTCGGAACATATTTTTCGAATAAGTTTAAAATAATTTTATTAAAGTGGGAAGCACTAAATTCAATATTGCCACTGTGGTCTGGCCAAGTTACTTTAGAAAGTTCGTTATTAATCTTCTTAAAATTAGCTTTCGCAAAGTCGAACCGAAAACAAAGGTCTTGAGTATTATTATTAGCTAAGCTAGCTATGATTTCGATGTTAATTTCCAAAGCAGGATGATACGGGTCCTCTGGCCGAACCAAAGGATTACATCGGACAACGGAGAACATTGAAGTGTTATAAACATAAACTAGAACTAAGATCTTACCAAACTCGTTTGAAATTAAATTAATTTGGTTAAGACCCAACTCCGACATTTCATCTAAGAACTCGTTAAAACATAGGCAAGTATTGATAGGAATTGTATGTATAATCATCAATAGAGTTCCATGATACGCACGATAAATTGAAATCTCCCAAAACAATCATGGAATCAGTTTTATTAGCCATCGAGAAAACATTATTTATTAATGAAGCATGCTGCATATATACAGATATCTCCGAGTGAGGTGGTATATAAGATAAAGTTAAGTAGATATGGCTACTATTAGCGCAAATACGAATGCACTTAAATTCGATGAAATCTGCATGCGCAACGTCGACTTCTTCAGGTGGAATTGAAGAATGAACAGCAAACAAGACACCACCCCCTTTTCTCTTCAGCCGGTCATATCTAAAGATCTCGCATTCGCTGTTGAATATTTCATTATCAAAAATGTGAGGCTTCAGCCAAATTTCTGTGAAAACAATGATTTTAAAGTTGCAATAAGTGCTATTTACATACAGATCAGCAAGTTTTGTATTAAGACCTCTAACATTTTGATAATAAACATTCAGCAAATTATTGTTAATTAGATTTTGTAATCACGAGATTTCTTGGCATTTTAGAGATAACTACAGGGGGCTTATCATGTTTGTGCTCGAATTCGCGCACAAGGACCCCAGATGGCCAGAATGAGTTATTAAGTATCAATTAAAAATTGTCAGCGGATACGTCGAACTTAAACGACGAAATATCCCTGTTGTGTTTGAAATTAAATTTACGGATGTCTGTATCTACCGTTTTCAATTTCGACGAGATGTAACTTTTTATATCGTCGACTGTGGTATCCGCAGCAAGTCTCGAGATAAAAATTGCCTTTTTCCGTGGTATTACAACTAAGTTTTTATTAGCTGACTTGGAGGTATTTGGAGGCGGATTTTGCGAGGTTTTCCGCTTACCGTGTTCAGAAACAGATTTCTCTGTGTCTTGAGCAGACGGAACCTTTTCTCCTTGAGGATAAGGGGATGCAAGATTAATGAGGTCAATAGTGGGTGGAGGCATTCTCTTTAAGGAAGATACAGTGGTATCTTCATCAGACGGACGTCTACGTTTAGATAAAGGTTTTGGATTCTCTTCCCGCACATTTAGGCATTGAAATAATTGAAACAGCGTTTCATAATGCCTAAATTTTTCAGTAAGGGTTTCAAGCTCTCGACCAACCTCCTTGAAATCATTCCCCGCCTGCTTAAAAACTTTAAACAATTCTATTTCTGTTGGTCTGCATTTTAAGCAGGCTGTCAAGAATAGAATCCAATATCCTACCTGTCAGTCCAGCACATTTAAGATGGGCCAGCCCATCATAAAGCCAGCAAGAAACAAAGCGTTCCGACTCGTCTTTCACAGAGCAGTTCGGAAAGTTACAAGTCATAATGAACAAAAAACAATATTCAATAAAAATATAAAAAATGTTAAATAATAAAAGTAAAAAGAACAAAAAAAAAAAAAAAATTATAACAAATGAATGCAATAAAAATAGTTGGTTATCAAAGATAACAACCAATATAGCGAACAGTTTGAGATGCACTGTAACACACGAAAAGTAAGAAACTCGCGAACAGCTGTGGACAAAGATGGAAACGAACAAAATAAGAAAGAAATTAAAATAAGCAATATAAATTAACACTAACAATTGCACTTTTTAAAATGTAGCACAACAACAAATTGAAAATGACTCAGCGGAATAAATTAAAATTAACCAACTTACAATTAAAGTAAATTTCAATTACTTTAATAGAACAATATAAAAGTGATACTTATCTTAACGGATCACTCAATTCGGATAATTTCCACGAAGTTTTAAATATTTTATAATACAAACAAATTTTTAAGCACGAAAGCACTGCTGTACACGAGAAAAGTTACCACATTATTACTTGTGATAAGGACTTGCATGCTTGTGAGAGGCTGTGGCTCCCAGACAAGATATCGTCTACATACGTTTGTGTTTTTAAGACTTGTGTTGCCGGAGCATATTCTGACTTTGTGTCTTCTGCCAGTTCGTGTAGTGTACGAATGGCTAGATATGGGGCACATTTTACGCCAAAGGTTACTGTTTTCAATTTAAATTCGCGTAGTGGACTATTGGCAGATTTTCGGAAAATAATCCGCTGAAAATCTAGATCATTTTTATGTACGATTATTTGCCGATACATTTCTGCGACATCCCCATTGAAAACGTATTTGTCTATACACCAATTTAATATGAGGAGCATTAAATCTGGTTGGAGTGTGGGTCCCGTGAATAGAATATCATTTAGGGGATTCCCCGAGCTAGTGCATCTGGAGGCATTAAAGACAATTCTGACTTTTGTTGTTTTTTGTCAGGCTTTACTATTGCATGGTGTGGCAGGAAGAATGAGTGATATTTGCCTTTAATGATTTTTTCGCATGGGCTTACTTCCCCCATGTGATCTAAATGGAGATATTCTTCTAAGACACCATCATAATGTTGTTTAAGCTCACCTTTTCTAAGTAGGTTTTTTTTCCATACTTAGAAACTGCTGTATTGCAGAGGTGCAAGAGTGACCAATGCCGAGTGTATCTGAAAATTGTTGTTTAAATGGTAGTCGTACGACATACCGACGATTTCCTGATCTAGTAGTTGTGGCTTTGTAAAAGTCTTCACAATACTGATCTTCTGGCGTTGTACTTGAAATGGGGGAGTTCTGCTAACTCCCAAAATTTCCTTAATTGTGAATTAAGAAATTCATTGGATATTTCTTCCACTTGAGTTGTCATGGTGGTAACTGACAGACACAACCAAATATAGTATTTTGAGCTAGAAGAGTGTTTGAAATTTTTTCAACCCCTTCTAAAATAATTTGAGGTATAAAGTTGCTGCCTAATAGAAGTTAGTTAGAAGCAGTTAGGATCTGCTAGCTTTAGGTGTGTAACCTTTTGCCAATGCAATTTATATGATAGCTTGGAAGCATGTTCGTAAGTTGCGGTAAGACTATATCTTCTGCTTGAATGCTCTTATCGGCTTGGAGGTATATTAGGGTAATGGGGCAGATTTTATTTGAGTTTTGTACTACTCTTCCGCCCATTCCCATAATTTCATAATTGGCTTGTTTTGTTGGTAGTTTTAGCCCATTTTGCGCCCTAGACACTATAAATGATCGTTGTGATCCTTGGTCTATTAGGGTTCTCAATTTGAAAAGTTCTCCTCGTTGTTCGATGGAGATAACTTCTGTGGGTAGTAGTACCCTACTTTGATTCTCGCTGTGTAGCGTTTGAGTTTTTAATGCCTTTGGGGTGTGCTAGGAAAGTTATGGAAATGCAATATTGAATGGATGCCTCTTTTTTATACTCTCGCAACAAAGTTGCTAAGGAGAGTATTATAGTTTTGTTCACATAACGGTTGTTTGTAAGTCCTAAAACTAAAAGAGTCAGAAATAGGGTTATGTACACCAAAGTGATCAGGGTGACGAGTGGAGTTGCAATCCGGATGTTTGTCCGTCCGTGCAAGCTGTAACTTGAGTAACAATTGAGATATCATGATGAAACTTGGTACACGTATTTCTTGGCTCCATAAGAAGGTTAAGTTCGAAGATGGGCAAAATCGGCCCACGCCCACGCCCACAAAATGGCGAAAACCGAATACCTATAAAGTGTCATAACTAAGCCATAAATAAGGATATTAAAGTAAAATTTGGCACAAAGGATCGCATTAGAAAGGGGCATATTCGGCCGTAATTTTTTTGGAAAATTGGGCGTGGCCCCGCCCCCTATTAAGTGTTTTGTACATATCTCGGAAACTACTATAGCTATGTCAACCAAACTCTATAGAGTCGTTTCCTTCAGTCATTTCCATATACAGTTCAAAAATGGAAGAAATCGGATAATAACCACGCCCACCTCCCATACAAAGGTTATGTTGAAAATCACTAAAAGTGCGTTAACCGACTAACAAAAAACGTCAGAAACACTAAATTTTACGGAAAAAATGGCAGAAGGAAGTTGCACTCAGGCTATTTTTAAAAATTGAAAATGGGCGTGGCGTCGCCCACTTATGGACCAAAAACCATATCTCAAGACCTCGACCGATTTCAATGAAATTCGGTATATAATATTTTCTTAACACCCTGATGACATGTACGAAATATGGGTGAAATTCGTTCACAACCACGCCTTCTTCCAATATAACGCTATTTTGAATTCCATCTGATGCCTTCTCTGTATAATATATACATGAGGAACCAATGATGATAGCGGAATAAAACTTTACACAAATACGGTATTTGAGCTGAGGTATCCCTGATATCGAACACGAAGAACTCAGTGCCTAACCTAACCTAACCTAATTTTTCACCGAAAATATCGGTAAATCTCTCAGATATTTTCATGTAATTAAGAGGGCATAATTTTTATACTCTCGTAGGATACGTTTTGCTATTTGTAAAAACATATCTTTAGAATTTAAGAATATAACATTTAATTATTAAAATATATAATACTTATTACTTCTAAGTCAAACCTGCATAATCTTATTCATGTAAGAAATAAAATGTGCATTAACTTCGAAAAACGATTGTGTTTGTTTTTTTACATAGTCCTCAATACAGTTAAAATAAATGAAAATACAATTCAATACTCAAAGTACACAAATTGATCTAATCTAATTAATTTTACAGCAAAATAAAAAAATATGTAAATGACGGATAATGAAATCTCGATTATCACTTTATCATGCGAGAGTATAAAATGTTCGGTGACACCCGAACTTAGCCCTTCCTTACTTGTTTATCTACCCTTTCCGCAATTTCATATTGGGTAGTTAAGAAATCTTTCATTTGTTGCCACTCTGGGCACTTTCTTCGCGAAGAGAGCGATTGCTCCCACAAAGATTTTTCTGGTAATGCCGCGGAGCATATATTTACCAGAAGGGGTCCCAATTATCTGTGGGAATATTCTGTGTCGATAGAACCGACAAACAATTTGAAACAGTGGATTGAAGTTTTATGAATTCTTCACTTGTTTTTTTTCTGAATTTTTGGTAAATTCATTAATATGTTCACTTGTTTGTCGACCAATATTCTTTCATTCTCGTATCGTTCTTTTAAAGCTTCCCAAGCCAAATTGAAATTGTAGTCATTTAATGCGAACTATTTGAATATTACGCCCGCTTGACCTTTGGTTTTGTATCTGAGGTGATACAATTTTTGCGCTTGTGATAATTTATGATGGTTTATGTACACGGCCGTAAACATGTCCCGGAAGGACGGCCATTGTTTGCACTTTAAGGTGAACGCCTGAACTTGCCTCTTGGCTTTGAATTTGTGGCAGCTCTACTCTTGGTTGTGGAGTAGATGCAATTGCTTTAATTAATCTCAATTGATTATAGCTCTCGTTTCCTCGTACTGGTCTAAGCAGTTTTCGTATTTGGAGCAAGCCGAGGATTTAAAATTTTCAGGTAGATCTGATGTGTCAGATTCCACGATTGCGTCATACGCAGCCTGGAGACATGTCCAGAAATTGCCTAGATTTTCTTTCTTGATTTCTAATACCGATTCAGAATTATCTTGAATCGGTGAAGATGAAAATCGAGTGCAGTAACGAATTAGACTGTCACTCTCAGCAATAAACTTAGTACATGAAATATCTCTAAGTTTTTTTTTGCTTTGTAGCATCTTGCTTTGGTGTACATAGGCTATTTTCTTCAGAAATCATTTTTTGTACTTTCAGGTATTGTATCGATTTAGATCATTTAGATAACAGGTGAGAATTGAAAATATGAAAAAGAAAAAACTTCTCTCAGTGTATTTCTGGAAACAATAAATACGTTTTGAATCTTTAAGATAAAGGGTTTGTATTTTTGTTGTATACACAATGTATCGAATAACAAACGCGTATTTCGTTTTCCTTATTATAAACAAGAAATGTGCTGTCGTGGGACACCAGGTAGAAACGAAGTTCCTTCGGATAATGTAGAATCGATACAATTTGCAAAAAAAATTGTGCTTAATTTTATTTTATGTAGGTTGTCCTGATTTTTCTCTCAAATTTCGCTCATTAGTTTTTATTTAAGTACAGATAAGTATTAAGAAAATTTAGTATTTTAAGGAATAATGAAATACGTAAAATAAAAAAATAATTCAAATTATATCTAAATAAAAAACTAAAATAACAAAAAAATATATCTCTTTATTTTTGTTTGACACCATAAAATTACATAGGAAAAATAGAAATAATTGCAAATTACAAAAAAAGTTTACTATTAGTATTATTATTATAAGTAATACTTATTAATCAGTTTCGTCATTGAATTCTATTGCTGAAACTATTGGCTTGTGGTAACTAAAATATGATACATATGTTTGTGATTCTATTTTATGCAAATACCTCGAAAAAACAGTATCAATAGTAGTACCGTATCTCGTTGTCGATTCTTTTGGATTGTTATTTATAAGTAATTTAAATTAAATAGTTTGCAGCCTGTCGCGCTTTATGTGTCCCGCACTTCACTCAAAACTAATTTGCATACACAATAATGTTACAGATTTTCATCCCTAATTATTTTTGCAAAACCTAAATTTTAATATTTTGTTCAAAGTGAAATTTTTTTTATGCAAAAAATAAGTAAAAATTGGTAAATATTTTTTTGTTTTAAATTATCAATTGTTATTACAAATGATATAATAGAGCTATAATAGAGCTATTTTATGCTTTTATTTGTAAAATAACGTCAAGTTTGTTAGACCTGTGAATAATTTTACATTTTATATATTAGTGACATCACCACTCTACCTCCTCTTTCTATCTTCCATTCTACTGTCAACTCTACTGTCAACTCTACTGCCGTTGGCAAATATAGGAAATATTCAAGTTAGCGGGAACGACAACTGTCGGCCTGCAGTCGTGTAGTCGTGCAGCTGTCAAAATAACAGTGTCCATAAGAACGTCTGTATTTTAATATTTGACAGATGTAGTTTGCAGTCTGTCGCGCTCTATGTGTTCCGCACTTCACTCGAAACTAATTTGCATACACAATAATGTTACAGATTTTCATGCCTAATTATTTTGCAAGACCTAAAAGTAGGCTATAACTAGCGATCTTACAGGTTAATTCTTACGGGTTATTTCTTACGGTTTTTACTATCGCTTTTTTCAGTTAGCTCCCGCAGCAAAATCCCTATCTTCTCCAAGCCTGCCGTAAGGAACTTCGTTCCAATAATAAAAAATAAAAACATTAAACACGACCTCAATGTACGAGTAAGCTTCAATAGACCCCAAGCTAGAAGCAAAAACAAATCAAACATAATTTTTAACAAAACACAATCGTTTCAAGAGGGCATAAACTTATATCTTGCCAGAGGTTTAAAAACTTAAATATTAACGAAAGGAATACTTTTGTCAGGTCAAAAAGACTTTGCACAAATTGCCTGTCACATGCGCATACATATAAAAATTGCAAAAGCAAATTTAATTGGTTACATTGTCATAAAAGACACCATTCGATGCTTTATTACGGCAGATATCCCATCTCACCCCAAAGAAGCGCTTATACACAAAGAACCATGGGTATAGTTGCAAAAGCAAATCACGAAACCCAAAATTCGAAAAATTGCCAAGAGACGCCATGCTGCTCAAAGGCATAAAAATCTCAAACGCTACACAGCGAAACACAAAGTGAACTAGATACAGAACTAGTCACCACCATACCAACTCAAGTTGAGTATACCACAAACAAATACCTTAATTCACAATTAAGTAAATCACAAAAGTTAAAGAAACTTCCATTAGCAAACAAAACTATAACAGATCAGTATTGTGAGCACTTCTCTAAAGCCACAACTACTCGATCAAATAATGGCCGGTACGTCGTACGACTACCACTAGAGCCACAATTTTCCAATACTCTACAAACTGGTATAAAAAACAAAGTCAGAGTTACCTCTGATATTCCTTATATTAAAAACACATAAAAATTTTCGGCCCCGCAGGATGGCTTTCGCCAATGATGAAAAAAAAATCCTAGAGCGTTGGCGGGCTACCAAACGCCAAATTAGTGCATAAGCTCTTAAACATAAAATATAACAAAAGTCTCTCAAAAAGTAAAAACACCAAAAAATCGACACTTTTCATACAATATTGCCCCACAGAGGCGTAAATTGTAAAATAGAAAAAAAAAAAACTAACAAAAGCTGATATCGCTCTTATCGTCGCTACATAAGCGCTCCTCATAAGGGTAGTTGGTGAGAATCTGTTGTAAAGCATGAACACTTAAAAAATTATAATTCTAATGAAGCCGTTCGCAATTACCGGCCACTCTCTCGCAAGATCCCTCTATTGGCACAGCCCTAACTCCAGGGCTAGGGAGCACCCATTCTGGCCATATCTGAGCCAGGCGTGGAGTTACTATCCTTCATAAGCCAAGAATAAATTAAATGCAAAAAATTGCCGATAATACAGAAAAGGCAAACACTAAGCAACTGCTATAACAAACCGATAAAATAAGAGAGTGTACATAACCGCTAGTAAATTATTAAAAGCAAACAACTTTTGTGGTACATATAATAATACAATAAGTCGTCAAAGCACACAAAATCAATTATTATCGCAAGCGCCACTATTTACACAAAATACAATTGGCTATTAAAACTAAAATCGCTTCTTACAGCTAATATTCTGCGGCCTCGGTTACTCCACCAAACGGTAAGCCGAATTACATGCTCAGATTATATATATAAAACTATGCAAAATATTCGCCTAGGGGGCCCAGGATGTTTAAATGAGTTAAGCATCCACCCCCTATACTCGGTAAAACTGGCGCATCCTAATGCTACACCGCAATTCACCACAGCTGAGGACACTATATCACACCACAATTGAGAACATTTCCCAGCAAGCGGTCATCACACTAATGCAATACCACCCAACACAACTCACAAAACTTCCACATCAATCAACCCATTCAACAAAAATAATGGGAAAAAGAGAAAGCGGCCTATTTCGATCTACACTAGCCGCATATCATCATTCGCCATACGCACATTCGTTTACACACTGCGCCGCGTCGACACCTCCCGTCATGTTCGAAACAATTCGATCTACACAAGACGCTCATCGCACGTCAATATTCGTATACACAGATTCGCGCTTTCAATATTCATCATCGACTGATCCTCCGCGCTGCAACGTCAATATCACTCGGTTTGGGAACTACATACATCCACCCCGCTCCGGACATTTGAATTTCCTGAATAACTTTGTATTTAATACTTGCGTTAAATAAACCGTAAACTAAAATTATTGTAAAGTTTAAATAACGTATTTTTATTTAACGATTGTGAAAGTGGGCTGTAATTCCTTTGCAAAGTTGGGAAGCAATTTAGCTAATACCAACACGTATTTATGTGCTGATTTTGTCTATTATTATTAATATTTTTTCGTTTTTTTTTAATTGACCGTATATTTTCTTTTTGTCAATAAATTAAAATATTTTTAATTGCAATTACTGCTCCGGTTAGTCTTTCTAAATTTTCAAATTAATTCCCGAAAGTTTCAAATAGTTTTGATTTAAATGTAGGAAATACCGTCATAGGCAAATTGTATGCCTATTTAAATACGAAGGACGCGGGAGAAGAAAATTGGTTAGATGCAGGTATGCACTCTAAGTACACATGAGAATTTGTGTAATTTTGCAGAAATTTATATTTATTATTTATGCATACATATGCATGTGTGTATGATGTTTTCCAGCTTTGGTTGATACTTATATGTCAATATATGTATAAATAAATATAAAATATGAATATAAGTATCTGCATATGTGTATGTTGTTTTTTATTATTTTTCTTTTTTCTCTTACTGATCGAACTTGTCCAAGCTTACCATTTGCGCAGTCCTAGTTATACTTTTGGAGTATAAGGGGTAGTGCCGGAAAATGTGGTCAAGTGTATACTTGGAATATTTTTTTTTTGTTTAAATTTGTGTGTTTGGATACACAAGGGTAAACGTAAATAGGACCTTTTTTCTTAGATATGTTTATGCTAGTATATATATAATTATATATTATAGTATATACTGTTCATACATATATTTGGAGGTACATATATATACAGCGTACCAAACTGTTTTTGGGTTTCCGGGAAATTAACCGTAAGTTGAAGCAGTTTGGCAACAACTCTCTTAAAATGTTAACCGACTTGAATATAGTTTTTATGGATATGAACTGTATCTGTTAACCAACGTACATATATATATTTGTTTTTATTGAAAAGTAGCGAGTATATGGTTTTACATTTCATTCGAATTGCAACTAGTGACAAAAGTACTAACAAGTAATATTTTTCATAATTTATAATGTAAAACAATAAAAGCTCTATTAAGAAGCTTTTTACAAAAACTAAACTTTGTATTAAAAACTAAATATTATAATATTTGTTATTTGCTTAGAAGGTCATGAAAAGTTGTTCTTTTCAATCTGCGACTGCTATTTCTAATTTAACCTATAGTAGAATTCCGTATGTCCAGATGGGCCCTAAGGTTTAATTGTATACTAAAATTTTATTTGAGGTTGTTAGGGGTGATTCCTTAACGATTAATCAATTTATTTTGTTGTATTTTAGTTTTAAATCTGCAACTTTTCTTTGTATATTCTCCTTCCACTTTAACTTTCCATCTAGCGTCAAACCAAGATATTTCGCCGAGGTGGAGTACGGAATTACTTTATTCCCAATATATAACGTATATTCCGTAGCAGTTTTGTTAGTGAAGTACTCGTTGAGAGTAATGTTCCATTTTTATGTCCATTCTACAATTAGGTTGATTGAAGACTGCATTCTGTTCGACGACTCTACTTCATTTTTACCAGTCGTAATGATGCAGGTATCATCTGCAAATGTGGCGATTGTGTTATTTGGCGGCATAGGCATATCGCTTGTAAACAAAATGTATAAGAGTGATCCCAGGACACTTTCTTGGGGTACACCTGTTTTTATTCGCAGTAGCATAGTATATGATTGTCCCTGTTTGATTCGGAAGTAGCGGTTGCTGAAGTAAGAGAAAGGTAGTTCAGTTAGATGCTGTGGAAAGAGAAGTCTTAATTCATGTAGTAAGCCATGGTGCCATACTTTATCGAACGAATGGGATACGTCAACAAAACCAGCTATGCAAATTTGCTTTTTTTCCATCGCATCCTCAATTATATCTGTTATTCGATGAACTTCATCGATTGTGGAATGTTGCGATCTAAATCCAAATTGATGAATTGGTATAAGGCTCTTTTCTACAATTATGTTTTGAAGTCTTCTTATAATTACAACTTTAAATAGTTTGGACAAAATAGGCAACAGTGAGATTGGACGATATGATGATGCTTCATGTGCGCTTTTACCTGGTTTTGTACCATAATTATTTGAGATTGAAGCAAGCGTTTATTATCGATGTAAGTATTTTTAATGCTTTTCGCGTTAGATTTTTTGGTATATCAGTTGACACCAAGTCGAAGCCGGGAGCTTTTCTTGGTTTTAATCTACCTTTAATTATATTTTCCACTTCTTTAATTGTTGCTGGTTGGATTTCTTCTACGCATTGCGATATTTCCAGCTGCGGTAAAGTTCCATGGAACAGAAGAGGACTAAACGAGTGAGTTTCTCAGAATGCACTTCTGAGGGGTGCATTCGACAATATTGGTTTCCTAGCATTTTTTACAGCATTCCAAAGTGAATAATTCGTATGTTTGTTTAGCGTTAATTTCTCAATGTAATTAGAAATACTTGGATTTGTAAATAACTTTATTTTGTGCTGAGAATCTTAGTTATATTGTTCACTTCTGTTTTATATTGATGAAATCGCGTGATTTGTCATTTTTTACGTAGTTTTCTCTTTTACTTTATGAGATCTAAAATGTCTGATGGATATTTTTTGTTTAGTGACAGGAGTACTTTTCCAAGCTGATTCCTGAATAGCTTTCGTAAATGTATGAACTTCATCTTCTAACATATTTTGAGTTGTATATATATAGGTGTATTGTCATACTCCCAGTCCGTATGTCTGTTAGAAAGATAAGGTGGTATGTCGATTTCTTTCTGATGGCCATTTAAGATTAACCTTAGAACCGTGACATAGCTGTACAACTTAATCTCGTGACTTGGGCACTCAGTGCCCAGTAATGTCAATATTTCGCTTGTTTATGTAAATAATTTAATGAAACTTGGGATTATTGCTAGAAATAAATGTATTTTTATTGAAAAATATGAAAATCAAATAAAGGTTTAATTTCGAACTGCTCAAATGGGTGAAATTCTTCTCTGTCTTTTTGACATATTTTGATTGGGTGTAGACGTTGTTGGAGTATTGTCCACATCTTCATCATTGTCTGAGTCGGTGTCAGCTTCGGCATTGTATTTTGCAAAATAGCACTTTTCACACGTCCTTATATAGTGTTTGGTACATGTCGGAATAGGGCAATGGTCACAAACTGCTGTTGTTTTATTATCGATTTTATTAGTTTTGCAGGCTTCACATCGCCGTTTCAAAGTGCTGAACTGTGTCAAGAAAGAAAATAGTGAATAAATTTAAAAATTAAATAATTTTGAAATAAAATGAATTATTAAACCTTACCTGTATTGCTGGACGCGAGCTCGCCACTGCTGAAAACTGTTTGAAATTGATCAAGTCCATTGCAATTTTAGTTGTAGAGTTAATTTTTGTTTTGCATCGGTTTTGTAATTGCTTCTGCGCTAGCTCCAAAGAGAGTTCTTTCAAAAATATTTTACGCTTTTCAGACTTATTGGTGTTCTACATAGGGTGACTAAGATCAAACAGCCTGAACGCAGCAAGCCCAGCAATGTCAAAAGTATCAACACCACCTTTATGCTCATTATAATCACGCATAATCATGTATGACCTGTGGTTTTTTTGTTATAGGATTTACATCTTCGCTGGCATGAGCAGTTGAAAGCACTAACACATTTTTCTTCGAATGAGTTGTAAAGCTTACTAATTGCATTGATTTTGATGATTGAGGATGTAAATTGTTTTGGCAATTGTGGCTTATTGCCTCGTATTGTGCCCACCAACGTGGTATTCCGCACAAGCAAATCTTCTGCCAATTCATAACTTGTGAAAAAGTTGTCCATCGTGATATTCGCACCCCGGTCCAAATATTGGTTGCTGAGTCGCATAACAAGATTGCGCGCTATACCAAGCGACCGCTGTTCATTAGGCTGTGCACTCAAATACACTTCGCCTGCAAGTGGATAGTTGGATTTTGCGTCAACAAGCCAAAATATTTCTATGCCATATTTTCCAGGCTTAGAAGGAATGTATTGGCGAAAACTGCATCGGTTTCTTGTTGAAAGTAACTGCTCATCAACTGTCAATTCTTTACCTGGCACAAATGGTACCGTCAAATTCGCCAAGAATAATGTCCATGCATGACGAATAGGCGCCAATTTGTCGTATCGTAGTCTCTCAGCACGAGTCCGGGAATCGTCAAATCGTATAAAACGGCATGATTGCTCAAACCGATGCAGTGACATCACTGCTCTATGAAAGGGCATGTTCGTTTTGTAAGCTCCGAAGTATAAAATTATTGCAATAAAAGCATATCGCTCATTTGCTGCAAGACCGGCATAAATCAAAAAACGTGATTTTTGAGTTAATGCTGCAGAATTGTTCATTATATCATACTTCATGTTGAGTGAAAAATTCATATGAATACCTTTTATATGCTCCGCTTGAGAAGAGAATATATTTCCTGTTTTCCGTGTAAGGTTATAGTCAGTTGAAAACTTTAAACGCGTTTTCTGGCAAATCGATTTTTTTGACTTATGCCGGTCTTGCAGCAAATGAGCGATACGTTTAATTCATCCGCATTTGTGTCTTGTCAATATCTTATTTTTTTTTTAACTGTTTGATGCATATTTGCCTGTATTACTCGTTTAGCTATTCGTTTCAAGAGCAATACTTTCAACAAGAGACTCTGGGAAAACGTGCATAGTGAAGTTGATTGTCTACACATTTCCAATGCCAGTTTCGTTCGCCGTTTTTCAGTTTGGCTTGGCATTGACCACCATAAAGTTGTATTGTTTCTTCCCTGACTACAATATTTTTCTCCACGATTACCCTCAATAGCCGTATTCGACAAATCAAGTTTGTTTTCGTCATTGTCTCTATCTAAAGCAGCCTCCTCATGGATATGTTCTTCGAAGCGTGGATCACAAATGGGCTGAGCATTATCATCTCCGTAGTCCGATTGGTCACTGGTTATCGATTCGTGGTCACCACCAAAATTAGGTTCTCTTCCACCATCATCACCATCATCGCTATCATTAGCATTCAAATAATTTGAAATATTTTTCTCTTCTTCTTCCGTCAATTCACGCTGTAAATTGGCCAAATAAGTCGCCAATTCTTCACTCATTTCAAAAAATTATATTTGTCACAACCAAAAATGAACTGTTCACTTGAAAATATTACGCTAAACTAATTTGAAATACACAATTATCACCAAAACCGTTAGAAAACTACGCTTCTTCATGCAAACTATATGAAGAAATATTATGGGCACTGAGTGCCCCAAGTCACGTATAGCGTACATACCATATAAAACGCCGTTACTTTCTTATTATAAGAGCTATATGCCTAAACTTCTGGCAACTTATAACTAAAATAATAGTAAATAATTAGTTACGCAAATAAACCTTTCGACACTCACCTTTGGACGAAATCGAAAAGAAAAACGTTGTTGAAGTGGTTGACTGCTAGCGTATGTATATGCGCTCGGACCGAAAACAAAATAGGCTCGACGCCGTCCGCCAGTCCCTTTTGTTAGTTGTGTGCTGGTGTCCTCGTGTGTGGTGTGAAGATGTGGTGGGCATCATGCCGAGGTGTGAGAATGCGGTGTGTAGAGTGGGATGAAAAAAAATGATCCGCATGATACCAATATGTTGAGTATGGTATGTGTAGTGTGGGGTGAAGATGTGTTGAGTATGGTGTGTATGTGTGGGGTGTAGTGAGATTATATTAAGAGGGGGGCGCAGAAGCTCATTTAACCATCCAGGCCCCCCTAAACGAAAGTTTAGCCTAAAAGGCGCTGCAGCTGTTGCAGCGTTGCCACAACGCTGCTCAGACCCGTGGACCGGCGAGGTGGTGGTCTCGTCTGTCGACGTCGCAACGACATTCCACTCCGCTGGTGCATGACACTATCGTCGGGTGGAAGTCGGGATACGCGGCCGCGATGGTTGGATGACCGGTGCGTTTCGCGTGACGAGCTGCGATGTAGCAGCGTATGATGCGGCCGGTGACACATTTGGCACAGCCCCCGTGACTCACACTCTGAAGTAGCATGAGTGTGCGACAGGCAATTGAGGCAATGACCATGAGCCTGAGCAACTTGCTGCCGTTGCAAAGGCCGCATACCCCTAAATATTCCTCGAGTTGGTCGATGGTGGTCGGGTGCCACCACGAGATGCGGGTGTAAGCACCGCTGCCGGCGCGGTTGCCGTTGCAGGTGCCGGCGTTGTTGTCGGTGCAGTTGCCGGCGTGGTTGCCGGTGTAGTTGCTGGCGTTGTTGCAGCCACAGTTCGGGGCGCTGGTGTGGGCCCGGTGCTTGGCACATTGGTAGCCACCCGAGCGGTTGGCGTAGTTGTAACTGGTGAACCTACCTCCATAGTAATCTGTATAGAGAAGATTGTTGATTATTAATCTATCATAAAATGAGATATGGGCCATCGTGCCACGATATGTGGCATGAATGGGTCGTCGTATTGAACGACTGTTTTCTTAGTCTTCTTCGTTATTATTCGACGGTTTATTATTTTGTAGCGGTTGTTATCTTTTAACGGTTTGTTATTGGCGTACTTATCATTTTATTGTTGAATTTTATGATTTTATTATATCGCGACAGTATCGGTTTGGTTTTTTCGGTTTTCGGATTCTCGGTCGTCGGTGGTTGGTAAAAAGCACAGCTTCACGAGCGGTCTGGTTAGTGTTCCGTTTTGCGTACGGAGATCCCCGACTCGTATGTGACCGTCGGAGCCATAATGTAGCTTTCCAATGCGGCCAAGCCGCCACTCGGTTGGGGGTAGACAATCATCGTGGATGAGGACACAGTCTCCAAGTTTAGGCGCTTGTGCAGGAGTCTTCCAACGGTATCTTTTGTGGAGATCCTTTATGTACTCGTCCTTCCAGCGTCGGCTGAAATCATGATGGAGAATTTTAATTCGTTCCCATCGATTTAATAGGGATAGCGACTCCACGCCTGGCTCAGGAATGGCCAGGATGGGTGCTCCTTTTAGAAAATGCCCTGGAGTTAAGACGGTGAAATCTGAGGGGTCTTGCGATAGTACTGTAAGTGGCCGTGAATTGAGAACGGCTTCAATTCGATTTAATAACGTCGTGAACTCTTCGTAATTGAATTTATAATTTCCAGCTACCCGTTTGAAATGGGATTTGAAGCTTTTTACGGCGGATTCCCATAAACCGCCCATATGAGGAGCGCTTGGTGGTATAAATTGCCAGTTGATACCTTGAGGGGCGTACTTTTGTTCGATGTCGGGTGACACTTGTTTTAAAAAATCCACAAATTGCTCTTCTGTGTGTGTAGCGAGTAAATGCCGCGAGAAAAGCCTCCGTCGTCAGATTACTACACAGCTCAAGGCCTTTGTCGTGAAACATACAAAGACAGCCACATAGCCTTTTATGAGAGTGGGAGACCTTAACATGGACGCCTTTACCTGGAAAGGCCCAGCAAAATCAACACCTGTTGTGGTGAAAGGCAGAGCGAAATTGCAGCGTTCAGGTGGAAGTGCTACCATAATCTGCGTTCGCATCTTCTGCTTGTGCATAGTGCAAATCTTGCACGTGAAGATGCGCTTTTTGATTTGCGGCTTAAGACGAGGGATATAATACTCCTGGCGTACCATCTGTTGCATGAGACGATGTTCGGCGTGTAGCATTAAGCTGTGGATGTAGTGGAGGAACAGTGTGGCAAATGGTGACCTCTCTGGGATTATTATGGGGTGGCGTTCATTGTATGTTAGGCTCGAATTAGCGAGCCGACCATTGGCACGAAGCAGACCTTTCGTGTCCAGAAATGGGTTTAGAACTAAGAGTGAGCTCTTTTTATCAATCGGCTTCGATTCTCTTAGTAGTAATATATCGCGGCTGAAGTAGCGCGCTTGTGTGTATGTTAGTGCGACCTTTGCCTTTTGTAACTCTAGGTGCGTCACTGTGTTGCATGGGAAATTATGTGATCTTTTTACTTTGCTTTTGAGTTGCTCGACAAATTTTAACATATAAGCAACTACTCTGAGAGCTTTTGGAAACGATGAAAATCGTTCAAGGATGTCGGTATCATCCAATAATGTGTGAAAGGAGGCGATTTTTCGACCTTCTGGGGCGATAATGTTGCGCATGGGGGATTGTGACCAAGAATCAGGAGATTCTATCAACCATTCTGGGCCATTCCACCAGAGGGTGATAGTGGCAAGGTGCAGTGGCTTGCACCCTCTTGTACCTAGATCGGCAGGATTGTCAGTACTGGCTACGTGACGCCAAGTGGCTTATCCCACTAGGTCAAGAATTTGAGACGTTCGGTTAGAAATATACGTCTTCCATGCATGTGGTGGTTTTTCCAACCAGGCTAGTACAATTTCTGAATCGGACCACATATATAGTTTGCATTTTGTCATATTTAAATGCATTTGCACCATGGCTACTAATTTTGAAAGTAGTAGTGCGCCACATAACTCAAGTCGTGGGAGACTTATAGTTTTTAAAGGTGCCACCTTTGCTTTTGCTACTAATAAGTGGCTTGTGGTCGTGGTGTCACTTTGCGTGCGCACATAGATAGTAGCGCAGTATGCCTTTTCTGAGGCGTCACAAAAGCCATGTAATTCGACTTTGTGTTCGGGGGAGTAGTTTACCCATCGTGGAATTTGTATCTGAGAAATGTCATTCAGATTTTTTGCGAACTGGGACCATTTTTCTAAGCGAAGCGGTTTCACTTGTTCGTCCCAGTCGGTTCCATCTAGCAATAATTCTTGTATTAAGATTTTAGCTTGGATCATAATTGGCGAAAGCCATCCTGCGGGGTCGAAAAGTTTTGCCACCGAGGATAAAATCTGTCTTTTCGTTATGGCTGATAATGCGGATATGGACTCTGTCGTGTATGAGAACTGGTCCGATATCGCATTCCATTGGATGCCTAATGTTTTTGTTGTACTTTCCTTTTCGAAAATGAGGAAATTAGTGTCCAACAAATTTTCTTTTGGTATATTTTTTAATATACTTGGGTGATTCGCCGTAATCTTTTTTAATGGAAACCCTGCGGATGTGAGGGCTTGGATTACTTGTGATAATGATTCGTATGCTTGTGGAAGACTGTGACTTCCAGACAGAATATCGTCTACATACGTTTGTGTTTTTAACACCTGGGTCGCCAGAGGAAATTCTGACTTGGTGTTTTCTGCCAATTCGTGGAGCGTTCGAATGGCTAAATATGGGGCACAGTTTACGCCAAAGGTAACTGTTTTTAATTTAAAGTCGCGTAGTGGACTATTGGGAGATTTTCGGAAAATAATTCGCTGAAAATCTTGATCATCTTTATGTACGACTATTTGTCGATACATTTTCTCAACATCCCCATTGAAAACGTATTTGTATGTACGCCAATTTAGTATGAGGAGCATTAAATCTGGCTGAAGCGTGGGTCCCGTAAATAAAATGTCATTTAGGGAATTCCCCGAACTTGATGATTTTGACGCATTAAAGACAACTCTTACTTTTGTTGTTTTTTTGTCTGGCTTTATTACTGCGTGATGTGGCAGGTAAAAGGAGTAGTATTTGCCGTTGACGATTTTCTCCCCTGGGTTTGCTTCCTCCATATGATCTAAATGGAGGTATTCTTCTAACACACCATCATATTCAGATTTGAGTTCGCCTTTTTTAAGTAGGTTTCTTTCCATACTTAGAAACTGCTGTATTGCAGAGATGCGAGAGTGACCTAAGGCGAGTGTGTTAGGAAATTGTTGCTTAAGTGGTAGTCGTACGACGTACCGACCATTTTCTGATCTAGTAGTTGTGGCTTTATAAAAATCCTCACAATACTGATCTTCAGGGGTTGTGACTGATGTGGGGAGAGTTCTTCCCAAAATTTTCTCAATTGTGAATTGAGATACTCATTTGAGACTTCCTCAACTTGAGTTGTTAATGTTGTAACTGGTTCCGCAACTAGTCCGCTTAGGACCCATCCGAAAATGGTATTTTGCGCCAGAAGTGTTTTGGTAATTTTCTCAATACCTTCGAGAATAATTTGTGGTATGAGATCGCTGCCTAATAGGAGATCTTTTTGAGCGGGGGTGTTGCAGTTGGGGTCTGCTAGCTTTAGGTGTGAAACCTTTTGCCAATGCTTGCTATTTATATGATAGCTTGGTAGCATGTTGGTTAGTTGCGGTAAGACAATTGCTTCTGCTTGTATGCGCTTATCCGCTTTGGGGGAAAAGAGGGTAATGGGGCAGATTTTATTTGAGTTTTGAACAACTCTTCCTCCCATTCCCGTGATTTCAAAGTTGGCCAGTTTTGTTGGTAACTGTAGCCTGTTTTGTGCCCTAGACGCTATAAATGATCGTTGTGATCCTTGGTCTATTAAGGCTATGAGTTTAAACAGTTCTCCTCGGTGCTCGATGGAGACAACTGCTGTAGGTAAAAGTACCCTACTGGGATTTTCGCTATGTAGCGATTTGGTTTTTACCGCCTTTGAGCAGCATGGTGCTTCTTGGCAGTTTTCAGGATTTGTTGTTGCAACTAATCCTGTTGCTCTTTTTACGTTTGCGCTGTTTGGGGGTGAGCTGGAACAATTTGTTATATGTAACATTGAATGATGTCTTTAATGGCAGTAAACACAATTAAATTTGCTTTCGCAATCTTTAAGCGTATGCGCATGTGACAGACAGTTGGTACATAATTTTTTCGTTCTTACGAAATTGTTTCGATCGCTAACATTCATTTTTTTGAATTTTTCGCACAATTTTAGTTTGTGACCTCCTCTGCACAGTTCGCATGACGTTTGTTTATATTGTTCGGAAGAGAACGATTGATTTTTAAAAAAGCTTTTATTTAAATTATTGTGGCTACTTGCTTGGGGTCTATTGAAGCTTCTATTGAGGTCGTTTTGAACGGTTTTCGTTCTGACTAGTTTTTTATCTACCCTTTCTGCAATTTCGTATTGGGTAGTAAGAAATTCTTTCATTTGCTGCCACGTTGGGCACTTTCTTCGCGATGAGAGCGATTGCTCCCACAATAATAAAGACTTTTCTGGTAATGCTGCGGTGCATATGTTTACCAGTATAGGGTCCCAGTTGTCTGTGGGAATGTTTTGGGTCGATAAAATCGACAAACAATTGGAAACAGTTGATTGAAGTTTGATAAATTCTTCACTGGTTTCCTTTTGAATTTTTAGCAAGTTCATTAGAATTGTTATTTGCTTATCGACCAATATTCTCTCGTTTTCATAACGTGCTTTTAGAGCTTCCCAAGCAAAATTAAAATTTTCGTCATTGAGAGCGAACTGTTTCACTTTTACGCCTGCCTGACCTTTGGTTTTGTATCGGAGGTGATACAATTTTTGTGCATTAGATAATTTTGGGTGGTTTATGTAAACGGCTGTGAACATGTCCCGGAAGGACGGCCATTGTTCATAACCCCCATGAAAAATTTCTGTGTCACATGCGGGCACCTTCAGGTGGATGCCTGAACTCGCCTCTTGACTTTGTACTTGTGGCATCTCTACTCGCGGAAGTGGAGCAGGTGCAATTGCTTTAATTAATTTTAGCTGATCTGAGATCATAGCTTTCGTCTCTTCGTACTGGTCTAAGCAGTTTTCATATTTGGCGTATGCCGAGGATTTAAAATTTTCCGGTAGATCTTAGTCGTCAGATTCTACGATTGCGTCATATGCCGCTTGGAGACGTGTCCAGAAATTGTCTAAATTATCTTTTTTGATTTCTAAGACCGATTCAGAATTGTCTTGAATCGGTGAAGATAAAAATCGAGTGCAGTATCGTATCAAACTGTCACTCTCAGCAATGAATTTTGCATAAGAAATATCTTTACCCCTCTTTACTTTTGTAGCACCTTGCTTCGAGCGTGTAGCTTCTGCAGGTGTACATGGACCTTTTTCGTCAGAAATCATCTTTGGGACTTTTAGCAACTGACTTGGTTTAGAGTCCTTTGAGTCTGAGCTCATTTAAAAATTATTGATGAATTTCACCACAGATTGTGTATATGTACAAGTGTGTCGATGTAATGTTTCGAAAGGAAGACTCTTTTGTAAGTAAGAGTTTCCAAGAAAATCGATAAAATAGATATTTTTTTTTTTATAATGAAATTATTGAATTTAATTTCACCACAGATTTCGTATACACATATGTATGTATGTTCAGACGAGAACTCTTTTACGTAAATAAGAGTTTTTAATTAAATTAGTAAACCAAACAATTTTAAAAGCCGCGTATAATCGCGACTGTGTATAACCGACAACTCTTTTAAGGTAAATAAGAGTTGTTTTATTTTTGTTTCGAATTATGTTCTTTACTAATATTCAGTTTTAATTTCGATTTAATTTTATTTAATTATTTGTTATTAACCGCAAAACAAATAATTTTTTGTTGTATATATTTGTATATGTACTTGTATATATATTATGTATCTTTTATTTTGTTATGTGCAAATGAGAGCTCGTTTTAGAGATCACTGCACTTTGTACATATGCATGTATGTACCCATGTATTACGCTTTATTATGTTTTACACAATCCTGCTTGTTTTTGTTGCTCAAAAATCAAGAGGTATTGCGGGAATATGCCAATGTGGACTTTGAATATATTTTATACGCAATCCTGCTTGGTTTTGTTAGCTCCGATCCATGGGGTATCGCGGAACATATGTCAATGTGGACTTTGAAGTAATTAGCGTATCTACATACGTGACAATACACTTTTGTACGAATTTTATATGTTACAAAAATCCTTTTTGTTATATGTATTTATTGTTATATAATTTGTACCCAATGTCGATTGGGTATTTCTTCCAGTATTTATTGAATATATTTATGTGCGCCCGTATGTATGTATATGCGTACACATATATATGTGTATATGTGTATGTATATATCTTCGCGGTACAAATAAACCACGAAAAGGGAATTAAGCGACCGTAGGTAGTTTTCGCAAATGCGCTTGTTAGTAAGTATATAATTGTTTAATTTCGGCGCATATACATAAGCATGTATGTATATATGTACGCAGAGAGAATAGGCCGCGAAAAGAAAATAGAATGATATTCTGACTTTAGAATATATGTATGTAAATGTATATGTATATTTTCAAATATGGATATGATTTTAGTAGTAAATGAGCCAGTTACGGTCTTTATTTGTTTTTAAAAATATACGTGAAATATGTATATGTACATATGTATGTATGGTATAAAATTTAATTCGCAAATACGCTTTTGTTTGTTGTTTTGGTTTTATTCTTGTTGATTACCGTAGCTTACTTTAAGGAACCCTGCTTATACTTGGTTGAGTATAGGGGGTCCTGCTGGCAATTTTTGTAGTTTTGTGTTATAACACAACGGTAAGCATTTACCGGCAATCACTATTCTGTTATATACAGTACCAAACTGCTTTGTTAGCGGTTTTCGGTTTTTACCGAAAAAATAAACCGAACTCCGAAAACAGTTTGGTAACGGTTTTCACTTATTTTTCGACCTGAATTTTGGTCTGAACCGTAAATTTAAGTTTTAGATTATACCATACATATGTATATGAAAGTGATATATAAAATTGAAAGGAACGATACAACTCACTTGGTTTCCGCCAGGGGCTTTTGGGGAGTGATTGCGCTTGTGCCTGTGCTTGTGCCTGCGCGTCTTCCTCCAATCCTTGTGTTGGTGGTGTTGTGGGGTTTTCCTAGTTCCTCTTTTGTTTCGATTTGGTTTTTGTTTTCACCGCACTGTGAAATTTTTTGTTGTGTCAACTTTTTAGTTTGCGCACCACAATTTGTCACCTTACTTTATTATTCTTTTTTTTTTCCTTCACCATACACACAGATGTATATGTATGTATAGCGTTTAGCATCGCTCAATTTTTTCACACTTTGTTTGTCCACAAGTATTCACTTTTTTAAAATATGTATACCATATACGTACATATATATATATTAGATTTTGTATTGAATTTTTATCTTTTTTTTTCAATTTTGTCACCACCGTTTCCTTTATTATTTACGTTGGTTGCAAATTTTTTCCACACAGGTTGTTTTTTCCCTTTCCAATTTTTTTTCTTTTTCTTTCACGTTGTTTCTGTTTCACCGTTTCTTTTTTCTCTTAACTGTTCAGTTTTCCACTTTTTTTTTTATAGGTTTACACTACCGGTTTTGTTCTACCGGGACTCTTTTTTTCACCAACGGTCAGTTTTTACTACCGTTTTCCACACTTTTTACCATGTATATAGTTTTTTTTTTTTGTGTTTTACACTACCGGTTTTGTTCTACCGGGACTTTTTTTTTTCTGTCATTCACCGTTTTCCACACTTTTTTCACTTTTTTTGATTTTAATTATTATTTTGATAATTTTACCGAGTCTCCGCGCTACCGGTTATTATTATTATAATAATAATTTTTTTTTTTTTTATCGCGTCACCGCGTCACCGTGATAATTTTTTTTTTTTTGTGTGTTCTTGTCTCCACTTGTGCCGTCCGGAACGGCTCGAAGGACCAATAAATAATTAGTTACGCAAACAAACCTTTCGACACTCACCTTTGGACGAAATCGAAAAGAAAAACGTTGTTGAAGTGGTTGACTGCTAGCGTATGTATATGCGCACGGACCGAAAACAAAAGAGGCACGACGCCGTCCGCCAGTCCCTTTTGTTAGTTGTGTGCTGGTGTCCTCGTGTGTGGTGTGAAGATGTGGTGGGCATCATGCCGAGGTGTGAGAATGCGGTGTGTAGAGTGGGATGAAAAAAAATGATCCGCATGATGCCAATATGTTGAGTATGGTATGTGTAGTGCGGGGTGAAGATGTGTTGAGTATGGTGTGTATGTGTGGGGTGTAGTGAGATTATATTAAGAGGGGGACGCAGAAGCTCATTTAACCAAATAGTTTATCACTACGCGGAAAATAGATCATATTGAACTGCCAAAATCCCAGAAATTCAATTTCAAAAATGAGAATGGGCACTGAGTGCCCAACTCACGGTTCTAAGGTTAAATATGCTGGCGAGTGGTTCGAATTCAAGTCCAATCCATTTTTAATATTAATGAAGCTCTTGGGTATTTTCGAATGATGAAAAAGTCGATCAAGTCAGGTAATTTCCTTGTGTCGAATGGCCAGTAAGTCGTCGTGCCAGTAGATATGAAGTCGCATACAGTGGCCGTAACAGCCTTAAATAGCTCTCTCCTTCGATGTCGTAACTTTTGAACTCTTGAATGATGAATTTCCCATGGTGTTTTAATATAAGATCTGTGGACAAGTCCATTTTGATATTGTGTCTAGATGGGCTATATATTGCGGCAATGCTTATTTTTCCGAAACTAGATTCAACCGATATCGTCGTGGTTTGGAATTCTGGGACACTTCTCGCATTTTTATTTGGGTGGTTCGAGCAATACGTCTTGTAGTTTTTAAATCTAACGAAAGTTTCATTTGTAAAATGAGTTTCTGATATAAGACAACTATCAATTTTTTCAACATGGAGTAATGCCTCTAATTCTTTACTACTTTGAGCAAGCCATTTGCATTCTAGGTCATAATTTTCATCGGTTTAATTTTTGGGCTTTACTATCGTTGAGCTGTCGCTCTAGTTTAGTAAGACGTTCGTGGGTAAATCTATTTTGCTCTTCTAGTTTATTAAGCTTGTTGAGAATTAACGAAAAATTACCGGTAAGATCACTAATGACATTCGTATTTGTTTCATTTTCAGACATACTTTGTTGAACTTAAGTAGCGCACCTTTAGTTATGGTGGCAAATGCGGGCTTTCCAGATTGATTATTTACATTGGTGACTCCCTTCTGAGGAACAGTGGAAGCGGTTGTACTTAAGCGTTTTGGTTAATATTTATACTCTTTATTTTTCTCAGTCGCGTTTTTAATTTTTTGAAGTTGCTTTGCCACATCCCCTATAGTTCGCAGGGTGATTTTAATTGCAGTTACAGCATTTTGGCGGTAGTTCGGCAGGTTTTGTGCAGCTTAGTGTTGTATGATCTCCGGCGCACTTTGCACACCTCGGAGGTTTGCAACAATAGTTTCTAGTGTGACCGAACCCCTGACAGGGCTTACGCTACGGCACAAGATTCGATGGCTTGAGGGGCTCGAGCTTAATGACAGAATTTTAAATATATTGGATTTTGTAAATTTTCTTAATGTTCTTTGTGGATTAAAAGCAAACAATAAACATATATAACAGATTTTTATTTTATATTGAAGTTTGTTTAAGACTTTCGTAACTTTAAACTCTTCCGTTTGAAGATCTGTGACAATACTTTCAGGCTCACATGAGTGATGAAACCACTTTTACCATTACGCGTATATCACGCGATTGCTTGTCTTCGTATGAGTACCAAGGAATTTTCGATTCGTTTAATGTCCTTGTAATTATTCTATGGTCGGAACTATCTGAAAGATTTATTTTACAGGAACTTGGGCCAGTGAGCTTAAGTTTGCGTTTATCCAGGAGCGAATCAAGGGTTGGTTAAAATTTTCCGATATTATAATTGGCGGAGGACGATGACTTACTTTGTAGCTATTTTACCACCTTCTGCTGTTTCATCCGGAATCGGAGACTTCAGTGTTACATCCGGTGGATAATCTGCTTTTCGTTTCTTACTTTCCTTACTTTTCCTTTCCTTTTTAATAGCACACTTGTTTCTTGTTCAAGCTTCTTCATCTGTTTCGGCTGCAAAGCTCAATTTTGATGGAAAAGAAGACATTTCATTTATATATTTGGTTAGCAATTTCTTTAAGTTTTCATTTTGAAGTTTAAGTGACGCTTTTTCGTTTTTCAATACATTGTTCAATGTTTCTATTTTCTTAATGCGTTCGAGCAACATATCTATTTGGTTACATAGTGTTCCCCCACCGGGAGGCGGAGTTTTTATGTCCACCACGATCTTATTGAATTGTGACTACGCTACGTAAAAGAAACTGCCTTACCAACTGCTTCACCGATTGCACCTACAGATAATGTAGTGTCCCTGGCCACCTACAACTCTGCGTAGGCAGCTGGTTTGCCGTGCGACAGAAACTGCTGATAATTACTTTAGATGTTCGGAGGAGAATTTTTGCACGAAAATTAATTGAGTGTTTTTCATTTGGTATTATTTTTTGTTTTTGTTTAAGTTTTTCCAAATGCAATTACGAGTAAATTGATACACTGCGTGGTGCTAACGATCTTAAGGGTCCTCCGGTGAATCTGCCTACGAATTTTCACAGCCTGAATTTCACCTATATTAGGAGAACTTGAGGAGCACACTTTGCTATTGACCGCACGCGCGAACGGTTAGTGCCCAAAAAATAAGGTGACATTGTATTTATTTTGAAAATTCTTTATTTATTATTCCAAATCAATTTCATCCCCTTCAAAGTAATCTCCTCCCAATGCAATGCACTTATTCCAACGGATTTTCCAATCTTCGAAACATTGGTTGTGGTCACTTTCCGGGATGGCCTTCAGTTTTGTCTTCGCTGCGGCTTGAATCTCCTCTATCGTATAAAAACGGTGTCTTCGGAGCGGTATTTTGAGCTTGGTGAACAGCCAGAAGTCACACGGCGCCAGATCAGGTGAATACGGTGGTTGCGAAACGATATGGGTTGAGTTTTTGGCGAAATGACCACGAATTACGAGGGCAGTATGGGATGGTGCATTACCGTGGAGTAAAAACCAAGAATTGTCTTTCCACAATTCTGGCCTTTTTAGGCGTTCCTTGTTGACTGTTTGACCGGTTGGAAGGAATTCATAATGCACAACACCACGATAATCGAAGAAAACAGTCAACATGACATTGATTTTTAAGCAACTTTGGCGCGATTTTTTTGGTCTCGGCTCTCTTTTGGCACGATATTCGCTCGATTGATCGGTTGTTTCGGGGTCATAAGCATAGATAAGTCTCATCGCCAGTTATAATGCATTTCATGACACCCTGGTAGTCGGAAAGCAGCGTTTCACACACTTCAACGCGACGCCTTTTTTACCAGTCGAGATTTGACGCGCTTGAGGCCCAAAACATCCTTCAAAATGGTATTGGCTGAGCCTTTCGATATGGCATCATATCAGCAAGGTCAGTAATTGTTAATCGACGGTTTTTCAACACCAAATCTTTGATTTGTTGAAGATGAGCTTCGTCGGTTGAGCTTGATGGTCGCCCTGGACGCTCTTCCTCTTCGACACGTTCACGGCCGGCTTAGAACTCACTATACTACTTGTAAACATTTTTTTTAGACAAAGCCTCATCACCAAGGCTTTCTGATTCCAAAATTTAATGCAAATTCTTTGCTCAACAAATTCCGACATCGCAAAAAACGAAAAACACACTTTTAGCAGCTCACAAAACGACACGTATCTCAAACACTAATGAATATTTTGGCATGAAATTTGACATAAATGTGACTGACAGTACTACCAACCTAAAAAAAAATAATTCTCCAAATCTTTCGACGCGCGCAGTTAAATTCAAATGTCACCTTATTTGAAGAAGAAGTGGGGTCGATACAACTCACTTTGAGCCGCTAAGGGCTGTTTCTTCAAATAAAGATGGGACCATATGCCGATGACTGTGACCCGTTTCCTTTCCGTTTTTTTTTTGTTTTGGTTCCTGCTTCTTGTTGTGTTGTTGCCGATGTTGGTTTTCTTTCCTTTGTTTTTGTTATTTATTTATTATTTGTTATTAAATTTTGTTCTTTTTGTTTAAATTAATTATTGTTTTCGCGCCCGGTGTTTGAAAAGATTTTGCCACACAATCGTTAAATTTTATAGTATTGTTCTCACTTCATTTGTGAATATACATATATATGGGGTTTGTTTTGTTGTTTTGGTAATTGCATGTTTGGGTTTTTTTCTTTTGTTTGTTCTTTTATTTGCTTTTGTAAACAGTTTTTTATTATTGTTTTGATAACTGCTTTGTTGGCCCGTTTATAAAGCGGTGTATTATTGATACATTTAACTGCACTTTATGCTTCACATATATTACATATGTCGGTGTGTATATAATGTTTTTTCTTTTTTGTGGTCACTGCACTATAATTCAACTCGCACTTGTTTGAATTTTTTATTTTTATTTTTGTCAATAGTGCCTTTCTTTAAGGCTCGAAGGACCATGAATACTGCACCCTTGCACTTACCACTTGCTTTGAAACTTTCACCTTGTTTGGGAGTAGAAACGCTCGGGATTATATAGTATTATTCTTTGCTTTGGAATTTATTTCAAAAAAAGCTTAAACGCGACAAATGTTTTATCTACTAATCAAGAACATATATATACATCGGGTTTGTACAGAGTATAGTTCCCCAGCTTTATGCTAACACGCAAATATTTTACCCAGGTAGGAACGAAGTTCCTTCGGATAATGTAGAATCGATACAATTTGCAAAAAAAAAAATTGTGCTTAATTTTATTTTATGTAGGTTGTCCTGATTTTTCTCTCAAATTTCGCTGATTAGTTTTTATTTAAGTACAGATAAGTATTTAGTATTCTAAGAAATAACAAATTACGAAAAATAAAAAAATAGTTCAAATTATATCTAAATAAAAATTGCTAAATATTTTTTTGTTTTAAATTATCAATTGTTATTACAAATGATATAATAGAGCTATAATAGAGCTATAATAGAGCTATTTTATGCTTATATTTGTAAAATAACGTCAAGTTTGTCAGAGCTGTGAATAATTTTACATTTTACATATTAGTGGCATCACCACTCTACCTCCTCTTTCTATCTTCCATTCTTCTGTCAACTCTACTGTCGTCCTACTGCCGTCGGCAAATATAGGAAATATTCAAGAACGACAACTGTCGGCCTGCAGTCGTGTAGTCGTGCAGCTGTCAAAATAACAGTGTCCATAAGAACGTCTGTATTTTAATATTTGACAGATGTAGTTTGCAGTCTGTCGCGCTCTATGTGTTCCGCACTTCACTCAAAACTAATTTGCATACACAATAATGTTACAGATTTTCATGTCTAATTATTTTGCAAGACCTAAAGGTAGACTATAACTAGCGATCTTACAGGTTATTTCTTACGGGTTATTTCTTACGGTTTTTACTATCACTTTTTTTTCAGTTAGCTCCCGCAGCAAAATCCTATCTTCTGCAAGCCTGCCGTAAGGAACTTCGTTCCAAAAAAGGTTCACACGCTTAAATGCTGGCACACCACTGTTTTATTCACTCGGATTAGAATAGAAGAAAGGGTTCACAAGCGTAAATGATGACACGCAACAGTCTTGATCACCAAAAGGACGGCGATCGAAAAAAGGCGATGTACGGGCTCGGATTTAACTTAAAAACTGAACTGCTGTGCAGCGGGGACGATCCCTTTTGTTGGCTGGCATTCCGCTCCGTGCAATCGAGTGTGGGGTGTATGTGATTGTGTCGTTGTGAGCTGCTCTCATATGTGGGTTGCAATGATGTGGACTGTGGTGTGATGAAGTCGAAGTGAATGTGGTGAGTGTAGCGTGTTAGTGATGTCTGTAGATGAAGTTTGGGGCAGGCGACTAAGGCTCATTTAAACAAAGAAGAAGAAGGTTAATTAACTTAAATATGTGAAGTTAACGATTTGAAGCAACTCAATATCGATTGCTAAATGTGTATATACAAGAAAATCGTTTTTATACCTAAATATAATATAGCGGAAATTTTCCAAATGCACTTCCGTTATGGCTTTATGAATACTTCGGTAAAATGAAAAAGGTTAATTTACTTAAATATGTGAAGTTAATGATTTGAAGCAACCCAATATCGATTTTTTAATGTGTATATACAAGAAAATCGACTTTATACCTAAATATAAGATTGTGAAATTCTTCCAAATGCATTCCCGTTATGTCTTTACGTCAAATTTAATAAGATAAAGAGGGTTACTTAAATATCTTAAATTTTGTTAAATCAATGATTTGAAGCACACAATATCGTTTGCTAAATGTGTATATACAAGAAAATCGGCTTTATAGCTAAATATAAGATTATGGAATTCTTCCAAATGCACTGCCGTTATGGCTTTATGT